>OY754976.1:9688718-9983718 GCA_963576475.1 Molanna angustata | reverse complement strand
TCGTATTCAGTTTGTATAGATGTAGGGTAGGTACTGAATTCAACGCATAATATATTATTTAAATATTCAACGTAACCATGCGTTAAATTTATGTTCTACATTCAAAATCAAAGCGGTATTGGCGGTTCCTAAGTTCTTTTGAATATTTTCAATATTAACATGAACCTGTGTTTGTTGCGACATCTACATACATACAGCCACACTGCATTTAACAAAACCTACATGAGTTGATTTTGACTAACAACATATCATGCATATTATATTATCTATGGGACCAAATAAATTAGACTTGAGACGTGGACAAATAATGAAAGATGGATAACGCACTATATTTTGATGTTTATCGTCGGTACACTAAAAAAACCCGCTGAGTTCCGTTTAAAAGCCGATAGTAAAGATATTTTAGCTGTGAGGTACCGGCTTAAAATAGTGCTTCCACTCTTTTCTATTACTGTTTTCGAGTGTTCCGTAAGAGCCGGATAATCGAAAATACAACAGGCAACAATAACATCTGACATAGTTCAGCAATGAGGTTCACCACCCATTCTGAATGTAGTGCCTTTTTAGGTGAGACGAGACTGGTGTGTGGGTATACACATATGTGTTGTGCTCCCTTTTATAAGGCAATGCACACCCGCACACCTTTCGCTGGTTACCCCACATTGTGGGATATGCCGTGATGGTATAATGGATGATGGTATTTAAAGAATGCCATCATCACGGGTACAAATCAAATGTCAGGAGACCGAGGCTGCGATGTGAGGATGATAGCTACGCCCACTTCCACCCGCTCCGCATATGGGTACTGAAAACGGCCCATTCACAGAACGCTAGTAAGAATGACAAAAAATACATGGCACGAAGAGTAGCTCTAGAAGCTCCTCTAGACTAAAATGTTTTTTTTTTTCATTATTTTTGCGTGACTATTGAAGATATGACAATTTTCGTCATATTATGTGTTGCGCGTACTTTGAGTTGGGCAATCGGTGAGTAAATCAATAAATTTATGTCCAGAATCCTACAATGTCTTTTTTTCATTATTTTTGCCTGACTGTTGAAGATATGACATTTTTTGTCATATTTGTTGCGTACTTTGCATTGGGCAGTCAGTGGCGATTTAATTAAATAAATACCAGTACAGTTGATGCTGCGGTACCGGAGATCGGAAAACTCGAACATAGCGGCCACCACGCAAAGGGAAAGAATGTTAAGAGTGAGAGTTGACCCGTATAAGTAAGAGTCGGTCCGTTTAGCGAGAGTCGACACATATTACACACTTGTAACTAATGAGAGTCAATACTTACCTACCTATTTAATGAGGGTTAACTGTTAAAACGCATTATTATGGGTTAAAACGTACATATAGCGAGGACATTACGCTATACAAAGTATAAAGATAGCAGTAATTGAATACAATTTAGGATAATTCGTAGGTATTTAAAAAAAACTAATTTTAAAAATGTGCGGACAAAAATCAAAGTTCATCGTCTTACTTCCCCTCAATTTTGCAAAAATATTTGCGTAATAGGTGAACCAAATATGTCACTTATAATCACGAACATCTAGATGTCGATATTTTTCTTTTAGGACCTAGCTCATTTTCTACTGCCATCAGTTCAAGTAATAGTGATTGAATTTTACTGGATGATTTAAATATCAAGATTGAATGGAGTAAATAATGTGAGCTAGCGGGTACCTATACATTCTCTCTTACACTCATACTCAAATACATATCCTTACACTCATACGTACACCATACATACACTCATGTATCGTTCAGATATAAATGTTTTTCATATGTAGCTTTAAGTATGTAAGCACAGCAGTCAAAATTTATTGTTAATAATGTGGAAATTTGTTATTGGTTTTAGTCTTATACTAATGCATCTATATAATAAATGTTATTATACTGTAAATTTCCCGGAAATAAAATAAAATAACATAAAAAAAATAAACTGTCAAATCCATAAGATATTTATAAAATTGCTTCTTTAATAAAAATTAATTTTAATAACCTGTAGATACTGCTTTCAAAAAACGTATTGATGTTTGTTTTTGAAAAAAAGTTATTGAGTTTTTAACTATCTATTTTAATTGATTAAACGATATCCAACGAGCCTATTCAAAATCGTTCATTTATTGTCGAAAGTGTACTCACACACTGATTGCTTCATAAGAATTCCGTTTTTTTTTCAAGATTCCGTTTTATTTTATTGAGTTTATCGCTGAAAACGGCCATTCACAAGAAGTGCGTTAGAGAATCAACAATTGAATTGAATTATTTAAAAACGTGCATGAATTCTGATAGTGTCGATAATGGGAACTGATCACATCAGTGGAGTCGTAATAATCGGGTCTTTTTCTTATAAGAGACAAAGATTATTATTTTTTCATAACAATTTAACTAACCAATTATCAGAATATCAGGATTGAATAAAAATTTTAACTTTTTATAAAATTGTGCTTTTATTCACGATCTCAAAGCTGTTTAAGAATCCCAAGTATTTTTTTGATAGTGTATAAAAAAATATTGATTTTGTGAGTGCAAGTTGCAAGTTTGTGTAAATTGACACAGGAAAATAAATGCTTGAAACACTTTTATTTTCACAACAATAAACAATAATAAGTTACATATTTATGCACTTTACGCAAAATAAGTGTTTACTGGTAAGAAAACAGAGATCAGGGGGGCAAGACTGTTCCAACCGGCCAAATCAAAACCTTCGTGTTTACTTATATCATGGATATAATTATCATATGGAGTTCTATGACATCTAAAGATATTATAGGACTCCATATAATAATTATAAGAGCGATCGGACAGACAAATTGGAGGAGACTTGCTGTCGACAGGGCGGGATGGAGGCAGTTTCTTGAGGAGGCCAAGGCTCGCACCAGGCTATAGCGCCATTGCTGATGATGATATAATAATTATATCCGTGATATGGGTAATCGTGAGGGTTTTGATTTCGCCGGTTGGACCAGACTTGCCCCCCCCCCCAGAATATCACATTTTTAAATCAAGGAAACCATTATTTTGTAACATATATTATGTTAATTTTCTCTTAGTTTCAGGTCACTGTATAAAGGCATGAAAGGCGTGAGATATTAGTGAGATCGTTCTGTAATTATCACATTTTTTGGTGGAACCTTTGCTATGATGTATTCTTTGGGCCATACACCATTTATCCATATTTTGTTGCAAATGTCGAGAAGTAGTAAGTCACCCTTGGGCCCCAGTATCTTCTGTACTTCTGTTGAGATCTCATCTACTCCGGGAGCTTTAATATTTTTAAGCTTCTTCAAAGCAGCCCTTACCTCACTCAACATAATGTCTGGTTCCCTCTCACTGTCTACATGTTTGATCTATGTATTATGTCGTATTATGGTTCTTTTTTATATTTTTTACGTGCTACCGATTTATTGTTTATTTTACTATATGATTTTTTTAGCAAAAAAATGAATGTTTCCTTGTAAAACTAGTACATATACATCTTCCTACGTTCCCTAAAATAAGCATAAATGATTGTGCTATAGGTGAACGAAATCGGTCGAGGCAGGATTCGAACTCGCGACCACTGGATTACTAACCCAATGCGCTAACCGCTCTGCCATCATTCATTCATTTTGAATGAATGATGATCGACCCATCTAAATATGATACATCATATTTAACTTCATGCAATTCACTTAGTAGCTGTTCTATAATACCCTTACACTATACCTATTTACTATGTTTATTTTTTGTAATATTATACATAGGAGTTGTAGGTAGGTATGAATAAAATAAGAAATATAGAATAAACTTGAATAAAAAATCAATTAAATTAAAAAATAATATGTTTAAGTTTGTTTTATTATATAAATCTGTAAAAAAATCAGTTAAACATGGCTTCATTGCAGCAGACAGATAGGTACCTACATGTTTCGATATATTTACCAGTCAAAGTGGATTTCTGAATCAGGTGGTTTTATTGTAATTCTTACCGGAAATGGGTCTCGGCGCTCCCTCTACATATGTATATATATCTTAAATCACCACCTCACCGTCGTAAATAATCTGCTGATTAATATTCCGTGCACATGTTACTCTTGCATACCTTACTTACTAACATACCTGCTTGCTTTCTTCTTTCGACATCTAGTACCAGTCGGATGAGTCAATTGAACACCAAAGTCACCAACCGCACTTCAAAAGGACGCCATATTATTATAATGAAAGAAAATACATCGTTGTATGAAATGAATCACTTTAACATAAATGTGGTATCTTAATAGGGTTGACAGCTGGAAATTTAAAAAAAGGAGGCCAAATAGATCTAAAACGGAGGATTTTCCTTTAAAAAGGAGGACAATGGTAAAAAACACAGCCATCATCCATCAACGACAGAAAAATCGAAAGTATATACCATATTTTTCGTCTGAAAATATATTTTTTTAAACTTAAATGTAGTCACCATAAAATTTGATATCTAGTTTTGCCATAAGATTTTGAATAAAATAATTAAGTACATGATATACTTAGTCACTAAATAAAGTATTAATAAAAAATATTTTTTTATTAATTCACTTTATTTAAAACATCATATTTCGCCGAAATACCGTTTTTTTTGTAAAAAGTTCTTGGTTTTTAAAGAGAGCAGGATAGAAAAGTGGGAAAACAGGTAACACGCGTACATCTGATCACTTAAAACGAGTAACACGCGTACATCTGATCACATAAAACCGGTGACACGCGTACATCTGATCACATAAAACCGGTAACACGCGTACATCTGATCACATAAAACCGGTAACACGCGTACTACTGATCACTTAAAACGGGTAAGACGCGTACATCTGATCACTTAAAACGGGTAACACGCGTACCTACACCTGGGGGGCAAGTCTGGTTCAACCGGCGAAATCAAAACCCTAGAGATTACCCATATCATGGATATAATTATCGTATGGAGTTCTATGACATCTAAAGATATTGTAGAACTCCATAAAATAATATATATCCATGATATGGGTAATCACGAGGGTTTTGATTTCGCCGATTGAACCAGACTTGCCCCCTTGATCACTTAACCATGTTAATCAGTTTCAGGATAATTATAAAAATCAAATCGGATTTATAGTTGTACAAATTTGATTCAGATTATAATGTTGACTATTTCGCTTTGTCTTTTGAAAATACCTTAATGTAATTAATAATACAAAATTATAAATTAAATATCTATAGAGAAAGAAGGAAATGTGCAAATAAAAGAAAATATGTATGAATGTAAGTGAGACGATAAATTTATGCAAAGTCAACTGTGTATGGCGCTCGGTTCTCTCTATCTACCCCAAAAACAGGGATGTAGAGTGATGGTTTGTAATAAAATATTGGATAAACACAAAAATAAACTGTGTTTTTAAGTAAAGGTTAATTAATAAATAATATGTTGTTGAACATTACATAGGTATGTAGGTACATTTCTGTAAACTTACACCTGAAAATACCGGTATGTGTTATATTGTTCCGGTATTCATATCGTATCTTACACGTGCAGTTACAATTATTTATGAAAATAATTTGTCGATGGTTAATTTCTCTCGATTAAGTTGTAATTAAACAATTTATTTAATTACTAATGACGGCTAATAGCCGCTAGCTTTTGTTTGAAATAAGAAAATACAACATGTATATAATTGAAACTATAATTATTTGTGATGATAAAACTATGATTTAAATTAGATTCAACTTTTTAATCGTTAGTTCTTGGTGGAATTCCATTTAAATTTCGATAAGTCCTTGAAAATGCCTGGTGATATTCAGGCGAAACGTCGGAAGACAAATGGTCTTAGTCAAGACCTACTGACACGGGAAAACCGAGATAAAAATATTATTACATATATATATATATATATATATATATATATATATATATATATATATATATATATATATATATATATATATATATATATATATATATATATATATATATATATATATATATATATATATATATATATATATATATATATATATATATATATATATATACAGACGGTGGCCAAATTAATACAATCAAAGGAAAAAAATGCAAAAATAATTGTATTTTTAGCTGTTATCCAGCAAAATCGAATCACATCAGTATATTTTTAACTGTGGCAACTCCCTTCATTATTGTTATCGTACTTGCAACACTTTTTAAGCATCAACATGAAGTTTGTCACATACAAGATACGATAATGTCAGTTTAGTATTGGTCTTCACAGAGTGTGCGGGTGTTAATGGAATATTTTGCCCATTGATTTTGTGTTTATTTGAGACAGTGTTTGAGTGTTTCTTACATTTTTTTTAAATAACAGGTAAACCTAATATTTATTACTAAATATTTATCACAATTATACTACTTATCAAATTATTACGATTTTGATAAATTATTTTCTAAATGTATGCTGAATTTCAGAATTTTTTGGTTTATTTTAGAAATGGGAAGATCTTGTGACCTCACTCCAAGAAAAAAATCTAAAATTGCAACCCTTCTTGGTCACTGTGAATACAGTCAACGAGAAATTGCCACACTTACCAATGTTTCTCAATATTCTGTGCACAAAATAAGTAGGCAAATGAAAGGAAATGTACCCCTTGAACCATCTCGAATAGGAAAATGTGGACGAAAGCGCATTACTACTCCGCGAACAGAAAGAAAAATCAGAAATGTTGCTCTAGAAAATAGACAGAAGCCTCGAAAAGTAATAAAATCTATTTTGCAGACCACAGGAGTCAATATATCTGATCGTACATTGAGACGAAGATTGGTGGAAATGGACCTCAAATGTTATCGCCCAGTGAAAAAGCCAAAACTAACACCTGAAATGCATAAAAAGCGACTAGAATGGGCACTAAAACACCAAAATTGGAACGAAGACGATTGGAGCAAGGTATTAGAATGTAAAATAAGTTTTTATGAAACTTTCTGTATTAAATAAAATTGACTAGTGAAAACTTCTCGTGTTCTTTCAGGTTTGTTTTTCTGATGAATCCTCAATCCAAATACTGCAGGACAAAACTCAATATGTGAGAAGAAGGCCAGGTGAAAAATATAATGAGGAATGTGTGGTCCAAAGAGTGAAGCACCCTCAGTCAATAATGATCTGGTCAGTGATTAGTGGGATGGGTATGGGAAGGCTGTATATTGTGAATGGCACAATGCGCCAGGACCAGTATATAGAAGTTTTAAAAGGGAGACTAAAGCCTCAAGTGGCCGAATGGTTTCCAAATGGAAAATATGTATTTATGCATGATTCTGCACCCTGCCACAAAGCGAAAACCGTTACTAAATTTCTAGAAGGAGAAAAAATAAAGGTATTAGATTGGCCAGGAAATTCACCGGATCTAAATCCAATTGAAAACGTTTGGGAGGCTCTGAAAAGGGCAATTGTAAAAAAAGGTGTCATCACCAACAAAAGACAACTAATAGAAAACATAATTGAGGCATGGCACAACACACCAGAATTAAAAAATATCTCAATTAAATGTATCTCCAGCATGCCCAGAAGAATATCAGCAGTAATTAAAGCTAAGGGAGGATTTACTAAATATTGATCATTTTACCATAAAACGTATTTTATTATCAATAAACTATTATATATTCATAGTAAATGCATTTTATTTTATAAAAATATATTAAATCTCCCATAATATTCTAGAAAGATCGAAATAAAATAAAAAAATAATAATTTTCAATGATTCGAAGTCTAAAAACTGCTATAAATTCATATATATATATATATATATATATATATATATATATATATATATATATATATATATATAATATATATATATATATATATATATATATATATATATATATATATATATAATATATATATATATATATATATATATATATATATATATATATATATATATATATATATATATATATATATATATATATATATATATATATATATATATATATATATATATATATATATATATATATATATATATATATATATATATATATATATATATATATATATATATATATATATATATATATATATATATATATATATGAATTTATAGCAGTTTTTAGACTTCGAATCATTGAAAATTATTAATATATATATATATTATATATATATATATATATATATATATATATATAATATATATATATATTATATATATATATATATATATATATATATATATATATATATATATATATATATATATATATATTATATATATATATATATATATATATATATATATATATATATATATATATATATATATATATATATATATATATATATATATATATATATATATATATAATATATATATATATATATATATATATATATATATATATATATATATATATATATATATGTATATATATATATATATATATATATGTATATATATATATATATATTTATATATATATATATATATATATATATATATATATATATATATATATATATATATATATATATATATATATATATATATATATATATATATATATATATATATATATATATATATATATATATATATATATATATATATATATATATATATATATATATATATATATATATATATATATATATATATATATATATATATATATATATATATATATATATATATATATGTTATAATATTTTTATCTCGGTTTTCCCGTGTCAGTAGGTCTTGACTAAGACCATTTGTCTTCCGACGTTTCGCCTGAATATCACCAGGCATTTTCAAGGACTTAACGAAAAGCACGCGCGCGACACACGTCTACTCACACTGAAAGCTCACCGTCAAGTGACTCGTAGCGTACAAGATGGCCGCTTATGTCAAATATTGTTAGCGCGACGTGATTGGCTCCTTGTGACACGCCCACCTGCTGTCGTGTTCGTTGGTAATAATATTTTATCATTATTTTTGTGTTGTGATTTATTGTTAATTTTAGTTGTGACATTAATATTATTATTGTTGTGTTTTGGGGTTATTTTCGCTATGGTATTATTAATATTATTATTGTATTGTTTGTCATATAAAATGTTCTTCCAGGTACTAGGCAAACGAACTCCGTCGTCCCGATTGTTCATTATATCCCTTCTCTTATATATTTCTATAGCTTCCCTGTAAATTCTAAGAGGTTCACTGTTTAAACTTGCTATTATTTTTGAATGGTCAAAATCTATTGTATGTCCTTCTGTGAGCGAGTGTTGTACAAGTGAGGATGTAAGTTTTTTGTTTCTCATGTCGACTCTGTGCTCCGCTATTCGTGCTTCAACTTTTCGATTGGTTCTTCCTACATAAGTCTTATTGCACGATCCGCACGGTATTTCATATACTCCATGAGCTTCAAGTGGAATGATGTCTTTCGGGTTTCTTAATTGAACAATATATATATATATATATATATATATATATATATATATATATATATATATATATATATATATATATATATATATATATATATATATATATATATATATATATATATATATATATATATATATATATATATATATATATATATATATATATATATATATATATATATATATATATATATATATATATATATATATATATATATATATATATATATATATATATATATATATGTATAAATATTTTTTTTGTTTGCGTTTTTTGTTTATTTTTTACATATTTTTTACATATTTGTTACATGATTTTCATTATTTTTTACATGTTTTTTGTTTATTTTTTTACATATTTTTATATGTTTTTTGTTTATTTTTTTTTTTACATATTTTTGAATGTTTCTCGCATGTTTTTTTTTACATATTTTTTTAAATGTTTTTCATTATTTTTTACATATTTTTTTTTTTTAATGTTTTTCATTATTTTTTACATATTTTTACATGTTTTCACCTTTTTTATATTGTTATTCATTTTTTATTTTCGTTTTGTATATTTGTTTGTTTTTATTTGTTTTTTTTTTTAATTCTGTTGTTTTTAATATATTATGTATACTTGTATGTGTAAAAGGTTATGAAACCGTAAATTGAAATAAAATAAAAAAAAATAAAAAATAAAATAAAATAAAAATTTCCACACTATATCTTTTGAAGAAACAAATGTATATTGTAGTTATGATTTAAAGGAATATTTTAATGACAAATTTTTACATCTCAATAGAGACGAAGTTGTAATATTATAGGAGAACCAGTAAATCAAGGCACTTACAGGGCTAACGATCTGTCATCGACTGGTTTGCGGTATCACTTTAAGCGCTTGCGCAAAGTTCACCAATTATGCATTCTTATTGAGTTCTCCATCAATCCAATTTTTGAAATTTCTATATGTTATTTATGATTTTTTTTTCGCTTGAGAATAAACTGAAACTGTTTTAACTCCTGCTACATTATATTTCTTATCATAACTTTTGATATACGCACTTAAGCATTTTGTCTGCCTTCGTGGCTCAGTTGGTTAGGTATCTGACTGCTGATCCAATGGTCCTGGGTTCAATTCCCGGTGGAGAGACAGTTTTTAATTGTGTTTTCAGTCTGGATCTGTGAGACGATTAATATCATAGGTCTTCAAAATGAGGCAACTTGTTATTGGGTGCGTGTTAAATTAATATTTGACATACCAAGTACATTTTAATTGCCCGAGAAGTACAAAATAAAATAAAAGCATTGCATGTGAGGATGCTTGCTATTTTTAGCGAAAGCGCCTGCCCTTGTATTATTTATAAATAATAAATTGGGATAATTTTTATAGCGCCGTTTTTGTGATAACCTCACCTCAAGGGCGCTTTGAATATAACTATTACAGGTTTTTGTAAGACTCGCGGAAGAAGTGAGTTTTCAGGTGTTTCCTGAATAGTGCTAAGTTGTCGATTTGCCTCAGTTCAGGTGGTAGTTTATTCCACGAGGCTGATCCAGCCACAGCAAAAGCACGATCACCGAAGGATGTAGTGTTGACTCTGTTTATTTCAGTTAACTTGCCAATCATGGATGTGATGGCTGACCGAAGTGTTTGTTGTCGCTCGTTTACGGTGAGAGGGATGCAGAAATCTGAAAGATACGTGGGAGCCATGCCATGGATCGCTTTGAAAGTCAACAAACACAATTTGTACTTGATTCTCTCTGGCACTTTTAGCCAGTGAAGATTTCGTAGATGGTTGGATATGTGTGAGAATTTCGCGGCTCCGGTGATTAGCCTAGCAGCAGCGTTGAAGACGGATTGAAGTTTGTTTAGTTCAAGCTTTGGGAGGTTTGCGTAGATACCATTACAGTAGTCCAGGCGGGAAATAACGAATGCGTTTATTAGAGATTTCGTTGCTTCCGTGGGTATATTTCGTTTGATAGATTTTATTCGTCGTAAGTGGTAGAAAGCAGAGGATGTTGTGCTGTTTATTTGTTTTTTGAGACTCAGACTGGAGTCAATATGGACTCCCAGAAGTTTAACGGCGGACTTGGGAATAATGTCGGTGTCTGCGACAGAGACAGAGGTGTTGTCTATGTAATGCTGCCGGCGGTGTGTGGCCGTCCAGAGAAATTCGGTCTTAGTTGGATTTAATTTTAGTTTATTAGTTTAGTTTACTTAAGTTTATATTTGCTCTTTTGTTTTGAATTTTTTTTAATAAATTTCTAGGTAATTGCAATGTATAAATTAATTTCTTGCATTTCTTCAAATGAAATTGATTATTGACTTCTTTATATTATGGTATAAGACTGCATATAAACCAATAGAAACATGTGTATGAATAAATAGAATTTCATACATGTGTTTAAATTTTATAGCTAGACCACACGTTGAATGTACGTAATATTTTTTAAGTATACAAAACCTCGAACGTGTTTGCAAAAAAAGTATCGAGCGAATTCACAACATGTAAAATAAGGCCAGTTGTTTCTGTAAATACATTAAAAGACGGATAAGGTTGGTTGGTACTTAGTTGCTCTTACTTATATTGAGTCAAGTAGGCGCTTAGTGCTGTCGTGCCAAGAATAGTTAAATACCTCATTGATAATGTATTTAACTTACATACTTTGTATCAGTGTTCTCTCTCCTTTGAAATCTAGTTTGACTGACTGGATATTTTACTTTGAATGGTAACAACATCGAGATGGTTTGGCCACTTGGAGAGCACGAATGATGAACGAATGAAAAATGGAAATATACATAGCTGGCAGGAATGGGTAGAGGTCGGGGTAGTTGAAGAAAAGGATGACTAAACAATGTGAGCGATATGCTGAAATGGAAATGTAAGAACAACAGACGAAAATGTAGGTATGAGACGATGCATGAATGTCGATGAGTCTATGGATGTGTATTAAGAAATTTGGTATTCGGTTCTCTATGTACCTATATTTGGTGATGAACAATGCATAATATGATAGGTAAGTTAGAGGACATGTAAACAGATTGAGCAGAAAGCCTCATATGGTTGCCCACAATACCTATATGTATGTATATGTATATTTTACATTTTCAATACATGAATTTAAACTAAAAATTACACAAATTTGACAATGTAGGACCCAAGACAGCAAACTGCTGGTAGCTACAAGGGTTGGTATTACAGGTCTAGGTTTTGTACTATTCCACATCTTAAGAGGACTAACACAAATACAGATTGATAACTTAAAACAAGATAAAAGAATAAGGAATCGGTGAGCTTTGAGCACTACCAAAGAAACGGCGATGTTCGAGGGAGTTTTTTTAAAGAATGAATGTGTCCTTGTAACAATTACATATACATCCTCATACACTTCCTAAATTAAGCATAAATGCTTGTGCTATAGGTGAACGAAATCGGTCGTGGCAGGATTCGAACTCGCGACAACTGGATTACTAACCGCTCTGCCACCACCCATCTGAATTTTAATTTTGCATTTAAATATTGCTTGGCTTTGGTCCACCTTTCGAACCATGTAGCCACAGCGATCAATTTTAGAGAATTTATGACTATTTCTCTCGCACAGCAATCAGGCACTATGTCAAATGATTAACACGCACCCAGTAACAAGTTACCACATTCTGGAGACTTACGATATTAATCGTCTCACAGATCCAGACTAAAAACACAATTAAAAACAATGTCTTCGTCGGGAATCGAACCCGGGACCTTTGGATCAGCAGTCAGATACATACGCAACTGAACTAATGAAACTTGACAATATCCAAAGCAGTTGTAATCAGTTCTACTATAGAATTTCAGCATATAGCATAATTCTATATTGCTATATGCTACAAATTCATAAAAATACAGGAAAGTCACGCCATGTTTTTGTATGTGTGGAGAGTAAGTAATAGACAAAATATATTGGGTCACTCCATCAACACATACGATTTTTGCACAACACTACTACGTGTACATAGAAGTGGTGTGGTTCAATCAATTCAAGACAAATTTGAAAAGACTGGTATCAGATTTAAATAGTTGAAAAAAAATCATAACAAATATAAAATAATTATAAAGTATTTTCATTTTGTAATGGTAACAATAATTCTGTGTAAGCATTTTTCAGTCTGTCGATCGAGGCGGCATCTAATTTGTAGAATTCCATAGGTAATTTTACAAAATATGAACACATAATACTATTTCGGCTAATAAGGCCATAATGAACCGGTTTTGTGCAAAACACATTACCCCGCATTCAGTAACTATTGGAACTAAATTAGGAACGTTCTAAAATCGTAGATTTTAGATTTACGGTTTTATTTCAGCGTTATAAAATATAAACTTGGACTAAATGGAATAGGAACGTACCTATTTTGGCCTAAACGTTCTAAAAAAATACTGAATCAGACGTATTATGATTACTTATGAAATTTTCATCATTTTCATAATTATTCAAAATACGTCTAATTCAGTAACTTTTTAAGAACGTTCCGGCCAATATAGGTACGTTACTATTCTATTTAGTCCAAGTTGATATTTCATAACGGTGAAATAAGACCGTAAATCAAAAATCTACAATTTTAGTATGTTCCTATTTTAGTTACAATTGTTACTGAATACGGGGTAATGTCAAATTGCAAATAAATTTTATTTTGAAAATTTCATTGATACGACCTAATGTTAAGACATTTGCACTATTATACGATAAAATATCATTACTTTTTTTGTAAAATTTATGTATGTGATAGATTAATAAAAATATAAAAGTAATTTCATTTTAAGCTGATCGTGCTTGAAAAGGAGAGCTCAGAAAATCAGTAGAGTAAAGGGCAAGTAAATAATGAGTTCAGTAGTTTGAGAAGTCATTCCGTGATTAAATAATTAATTGATGTAAAACATTAAGCGATTTCTTAAACGTTAAATTGTAAATTGAGATAATTGAATCAAACTTTCTAAAGGAAAAATAAAAGAAAGGAATTTTTTAAAAGATAAGTGTTCACAATTACGGACTAATTGATAATAAGAAGAGTGCAATTATTTTTTGTTGAAACAAAAGTAAAGTAATGTTAATTTATTATGCCCGTAAGCAAGTGTGTTAATAACTACATTAAGGTAGCAAAACATTAAACAGTAGAATTTTATTTTAATATTTTACATTGTGAATGATGCATTTGAAATGCGTCGAAAGTGGTGGCGTTACTTTTGATTTTAGCAATTGTGATAGCGTTTAGATTGTACATGTATTCTTTCTTATTGAATATAGGTATAAAAAAGGTAATTGTGGCACCAGGGAGTGGTTGCGTTTACCAGTGAATCTTTATATGTGAAAATTGCAGTTTTTAACATTATTTCAATATAATTTGTACTTCTATGTTATTTGTTTGTAAAATATGTAGGTAACTACTGTTACTGAAACATGTAAAAAAGTTTTTAAGAAATCTTCCCGGGTTTGCGATGAACAAATCACCAAGTTTCATTGTAATAAGATGGATGGTATAAGAGCACAAAAAGGACTTACAAATGATACTGAAATATGCAATTTTCACCTATAAAGAGGATGCGCACTGGTGAACGCAACCACTCCCAGGTGCCAGACTTTTTTCATGCCTATATAAGAAATATACGCAAACATTGGATTTTTTTCCTTGTCGGGAGTCAAATGACATTTTTAATTAACTTTTGATGTTTTCATTCTGGATCTATGAATGATAAAAATCATAATATTATGTTTCCAGAATGTGGCAACTTGTTATTGGGTGTGTGTTATATTGATATATTTGACATAGTGGCTGTAAGGTGCAGAGAAACAAAATAAAAATAGAAAGGATTTATGTTTAGGAAATGTATGAAAATGTATATTATGTACCTACTTGTTTCAAGGATATAATATTTATTCTTTTTGATAGAGGATGCTACGAAGTTTTTGTATGAGAATTGCATTGCAAAAAAAAATTGCATTGCAGAGACATATCTAAATACTTAGCGCATGCGCGTTGGCGTCAACTAACATTTTGCTAATTGTCAAAAAGTAAGGTTGATCGCGAGGAACCGCACGAGTGATTTTATCGGCTTCGTTGAATATGTATTTGGTAATTTTGTCAAATCAAATACCAAACAGAGTATTCAGCGATCCATACGAAATGCCGAAAATTCACTGGAATTTCAAAAAAAAATCGCGACACTGAGCTGTCAGTGTGATCTTGTTTACATGTGTTTAAGTTGATATGACAAAAAACTTTTTTTCATATACAGTAATGTGCAATGTTACGCCATCTACCTTAAGTTTGGCGTAGTATTAAGTAATTTAGTTAGTGATGTCTCTGCAACGCAATTGCTAACTTAAGAATACTAAATACTTCAGTGAGGTTAGGAATTAGTATTTAGGTACCTAGGACTCTGTATTCGGCTCTAAGAATTACAAATACACACTAAGACGTAAACGACTCATTAAGATGTTAGTTAAGTGATTTATTAGTTAATATTATTAACTATATATCTGTTAAACATTTACACCTACCATTACTAACTACGTGTCAAACAATTTCTCTTCACACATACAGAGAATTAACATTTTGAAACTCCTGAATTTCGTTACGTACATTAGTCTGAATACCAACGTGAAGTTGTTGTGATGAGTCTGATTTAATGCAGCAAGGTGTATATATTTAAAATGGACCACTGTGAAAACGGTTACCAATGAAGCCGTAGGCCCATCGGTTTTTTACACTTTTTTTATAACTTCACATATCTGCAATCGCAATCGATTATTCACCAATTTTCCAATCACTTAGAGCTCTGAAACATTCAGAATTTGTGTATTCCCGATAAAAATGCTTAAACTGTTTTCATCTTAATTCATTTGATACTTTATAATTCTATAACATCTAAGATATTATAGAACCCCATATGATAATTATATCCACGATATGGGTTATCATGAGGGTTTTGATTCAGCCTTTTGACCGGACTTGCCCTCCAGGAGCGTTTTTTACAAATTTATTTTGACAATAACATTTTATACATTTATTTTGACAATAACATTTAAGAGTGTCCTCATTATATTTTTTATATACCTACTTGTTTCAATATTATTATAATACGCTTTTAAATTTAATTCATAAAAGCGCCCTTCGTGGCTCAGTAGGTTAGGTATCTGACTGCTGATCCAAGGGTCCCGGGTTCGATTCCCGGTGGAGATACATTTTTTAAAATTGTGTTTTCAGTCTGTATCTGTGAGTCTCCAGAATGTGGCAACTTGTTATTGGGTGCGTGTTAAATAATTATTTGACATAGCACCTGTTAGTTGCCCGAGAAGCTATATAAAATAAAATAAATAAAACACTAGTAGGTACGTTAGACATGGTATATAATGGAAATAAGAGAAATAGTATAATAAATAAATAAATAAATATGTACTGCCAAAGCAAGTTCAGTGAATGAAAAAAGAATTAGAGTCAGTGTTGGTTTCAATATTTTTTTTTTATTTTTACGAACACATACATACAAACAGCCAGGACTATGTCACAGCAGACGAAATTTGTTTTAATAATAAAAAGGTTTTTTCGTGTGAAGAATATCTACATGTCTTGAAGTACCTACTCTCCATATTTGTATGGGCGATAAAACACTTATATAATGGAGCATTCATGCCAATATTAGTTTTGCATCTATTTAATAAAAAAATAAAGTAATAGCGTCTAGTCCGTCTAGATGGTAGGTACATACGTTAAGGCCTTTGTTAACGCATATGACCTTGGCCATACGGGATGTACACAAATGTTCACACGTATTACATGAAAAATTATTATATATCACAGATTTGGTGATGTACCTACAATATTTTATCTTGAAGATAAGGTAATATTTAGAGTATTTTTAATAACAAGAACAGTCATTAAAATAATGAAAACTCAGTCGGAAAAAAATAAAAAATGGGTTTTATTTTGTCTTTTGTAAGCCGTTCGGTTTCTGTGCGGGCGTCCTGGGTTCGATTCCCAGCAGAGGAGAAATTTATTTAAATTAATTTATCAAGCAAATATTGCTTCTTTGGACTGAAAACACTGGTTTGTTGGAATAAATTGCCATACGGCAATAAACTCGTCACTTGCGCAGGGCGCATAGAAGTGTTCATAATTATTATTATTAAAAATAATTTTATAAGAAAAGTATTTAACATATTTAAATTAAAAAAATAACTCATGCAATAGAATAAAGATGTCAAAATAAAGTTATTTATTTCAAATGTAAATATATATATATATATATATATATATATATATATATATATATATATATATATAATTTATTTATTTATTAATATTTCTTCTCGGACAACTAACAGGTACTATGTCAAATATTAATTTAACACGCACCCAATAACAAGTTGCCACATTCTGGAGACTTGCGATATTAATCGTCTCACAGATCCAGACTGAAAACACAATTAAAAACTGTGTCTCCACCGGGAATCGAACCCGGGACCTTTGGCTCGGGTTCCAGACAAGTTGTACAAAATAAATTGATAATTCCCAGATGGACAAACTATTACGGTGAAAGGACACTGAAAGTAAACATACCGAAAATATTTAACACCCTTCCAAGTGGTATGGATAAACTTGATCCTCAGTTAAAACTATATTTAAAAAAAATATTTTAAGACTCATTAATAAAAATTAATAAAAAACATATACCTATCTCATATTATAATTTTAATACTGTAACTTAAGGAATGTAATATGCACTTGACCTTTTTTTATGGGAAACTCACTGATAGCCTGTAGGCTAGTGAGATCACAATTACTATGATGTAAAACTTTTATGAAAATATTAAAATATATTTTGAAGGTTCTGAGGAAAATATTTTCAAAATTTAATTATTAGCCTATTATAAACATAAATTTTAATTCGTTCATGGCAGTCAATGTTGTTGTCAATGTCAAAAAAAATGTTGTTGTTGATATAAAAAACTTTACATCACTGTTTCTACGTGTGATATTAATTTAAGAATAAAAATATTTTTCATTTTTCTGTTACTAACTCATCTTCATGAGACTATCTTATCGAGTAGTGTAGTATCGTATAGAGTATTGAATCGGTTTGTATAGTAGGTATCGTATCGAGCACATGTGATAGAATGAATGTCATGAGAAAGGTGTGTCACTGACCGGATGGGGCGTGTATGCGGCAACATTTATTGGGACAACATTATATTATTTTTTAAATACAAATTTAATTGTACCGAATAACGTTAAACTAATCATGTTTAATAGAATTTTGCTTCGTTATTTAAATGAATTTGATGAATTCAACATTATATTCTTTTTAAATACGATTTTGATTACACATTGTACTACATTTGATTTACAGAATTTGATTTCGTCATTTAATTAAACATGATGAAATAAATATTTTTGGGAATCGTGTTTTATAGGATTTAGGACATAGGACATTGTACTGAATTACTTGATCCAAATTGTGTTTTACAGAATTATAGGGTAATATAATATTATTTTTATTTACAATTTTGGGACAGTATATTATTTTTATTTGCAATTTTGGGACAATATGATATTATTTTAATTTACAATTTTGGGGCAGTATATTATTTTTATTTGCAATTTTGGGACAATATGATATTATTTTTATTTACAATTTTGGGATACTATAATCATATTTTTATTTACAATTTTAGAACAATACGATATTTTATTTTTATTTACAATTTAATTCTTCCTAATATACCAAATACGATACCAGAATGCATTGATGAATATTCTTAATGACTTTTAAAATAAAAATATTAACTTGTGCGCGTACACAAAAAGTACGAAAATGTTATTGATAATATAGTATTTATTGTCAAGTGACATTTGCCAAATTTATCATATCATCAAAAAACTACTCTTCAATACAATACATACCCAGCTGCTACGAATACAGAATTGA
Organism: Molanna angustata; assembly: GCA_963576475.1. Taxonomy (NCBI): domain Eukaryota; kingdom Metazoa; phylum Arthropoda; class Insecta; order Trichoptera; family Molannidae; genus Molanna; species Molanna angustata. Next base: position 9,964,378 of record OY754976.1, on the reverse strand, counting down.
AGAACCGCAGCGGAGGACAGGAGAAGTTGGAGGCGAAGGTTGATGGAGGCCAAAACTCGACATGGGCTGTAGGGTCATTAAAGAAGAAGAAATATAAAATTTTGGGACTGATAAAATTTTGGGACTAAAATTTTGATATAAAATTTTGGGACTAAAATTTTGAAAATTTACCTAAAAACCATAATAAAATAATTATGATATGAAATATCTTCTCACTAAATATTGTATATTGACCTCCTCAGTGCTAATCCATTAAAATGTTAAGTATCTGGATGGGTGAATTATTCCCATTTGAATATATAAAATAATTTAAAGTTTACGTATTGGTCTACAAATTCTTTTGAGGAAGTATAAAATGGTAATAATAATAATTGAGTGTTGAGTACTTAATTGTTATTAATATCATTAATAAATGGGCCAACGCCGTAAAAATATGTGAGTTAATATTTATTAAACTTATATTATTTGTGAAATAGGTCGGGTTCGAAATTGTTTCCTAATCCAGCAAACTATCCAATCGATCTGCAACCAAGCACACTGATATCGCAAAAAATCGATTAAGATTCCATTTCGAGCTTCGAGTGGATGCTATTAATACTTACTGTATATCCGATCGCGTTTTAAAAATTACAAAACATGAATTAATAATGTTTTTTAGTTTAGTGCTTATAATTATTATGTTATTGATGTGTGTCCCGCATACCATGAGCTGTGGCCACTGTCTGTCTAGGCAGGCTGTACACACGGTGGAGTACTGTAGTGGGGGCATGTGCTTTCTTCCGAGAGAAATGAGATTATTGGTTGAAGAAAGGGGGGTTCACATGCTGATCGCCTAGCATACTCCGCTATCAGAGACTATCACAGAACACTGTCATTCTCGTTGTGAATCTTCGTCAAGACGATCGCGTACAGACTCGAAACTCCGGCGCGAATTAAAAACGCCGATTTATATAAAAAAAAAAGACCGCGAGAATCACAAGGTGTCGTCATATCAGACGTCGTGCATTCGTCGATTTTGTTTTTTTTTTTTTTTAATATTTTGTGTTTGTTTTTGAAGGTCGCTTCTCTGTGGTGATTTCGAACTCGAGTGATAACAAGACATTGACACTGAACCTGTCGAAGACACGGCCGCAACACCTGTGGTTATTTTTATATTTGAATAAAAAAATCGTGTTTTTTTGAGGTCTGACCCCTTTTTGGATTGGATCCATAGCTGTTCGCATTCTTCGGTATGTTTTTAAATTTATTTTTACAATATTTATATTTGTTTAGAGTGATTTATTTATTTACACTTCCGTAAAAATTCATAGTATTATTTTTGTTTTATATTTCGAATTTATTGAGATATATATTAAAAAAAAATTATATTTTTTTAAATAAAATAAAAAAATAAATTATTTGAAAATTTTAATAAAATATGAACCTATTTATTACGTTATCTCTGTAACTGATAGTTAAGGTAATATTTAAATATTTAAATCATGACTTAAAATAAGTAAAAAAAAAAGACAATTTTTAACTGATTTTAAGTAATTCGATATAATTGATATTGGAATTCCATCAAGATATAGCAGTCAAAATGTTAGAAATATTTTTTTATATTTATAAAAATTTACAAATTTTGTAAAAAAATTCATTTGTGATTTTGACTATCTTTATTTATTTTTTTGTACTTATTACAAGTATTATTTATTAATAAGTAAAAAAATAAGTTATAAATACATGTAAATGTTTGAGACATCTTCCAACACTATTTTTTGAAATAGGATTTATTTAATCATAAATTAACTAGAATTTTTTTTAAGGAATTATTTTCATTTGAGTCTTTATTGTGGGTAGTATATTTTTTAACAAAATAATCAAACATATTTTATTTCATATAGTTTTTTATTTATTATTCTATGTTGTTGTTATCAATATGTGTATTTTTATTCTAGTCGTATGTAAGGCGATTTGAGTCGTTAATTCAGCAAATAAAATAAGATAAATATTTGAAAAAAAAAACAACATTTACGATATGATGAAATACAGTTGGTAGACTAGAATACAATAATTGTCTAGGACGGCATTTGAATCGCAACCACGGTTTATTTTTAGTCTTGACCTATCCTATTTTCTTTAGCACAAGCAGTATTATAACATACATTTTACACAAGTATAATATATATTTTACGTTCAAATTACAAATGATGGTTCCCAATTTTTTTTAAAATCATGTTGTTAAAAACTTATGCAAAAATTGTTTTATTTATTTTTAATTTATTGAATTCAACACAAAACATACACAAACTCATTTGTATATTTAAGAGAAAATGGATGTGGAGGAGTTAAAATTATTAAATCTCGTTGTGAAAATATTATTATTTATATATATGTTTATTAAAATATACCTCCGAGTAATTCAAGTCTAATTTTAGTCTTCAAATTAAAACCAATTGTGTCAAGGCCATTGCGATTTTTTTTTGTTTAAAACATTTTTTTTTTACATGTAGGGTTTAAAATTTTTAATATAAAAGTCAAACAATTTTTGTGGGCAATATAGCAAAAAGTGGATATTTTGATTGTTTGCAGGGAGGTATTTGGTCTGAATAGTAAGTATATAAAATAAAAAAAATCAGTTAGATCCTTAGTGTACCTTCAAGCTTAATAGAAAAAGAAATTGTCTAGTCAAATAATAGTTTTGAGTTTCCTTAAAGTTTAAATTGAATTATTTTTGTCTTATTTATTATTGAATTATTTTATTCATATCTTGTATTTATTTTACATACAAGTGACTCGGTAGAAGAATTTAAAAAAAATCGTGACTATTTTTTTATGTATATTTCAATTAGGGCCTCAATTAGTCTATCGTTTATTTATTAAGAGAAAACACAATTACACATCACACATATGCATTTTTGTTTTATACTTAAAATTGTTATATATGTGTAGGTAATCATCTAATCATACTATTTCCCATAGAGAAGTTACAAAGAAAAAATAGACGTGCTATGAGATCAAGATAGAGATAAAACAAACAAAATATTAAATCTATGAGTGTTGAACAATCATATTATGAAGTATAAAGTATAATTTTTAATTCACTAGAATGGCGTTTTAAAATCATCCATTTATCATCTCAACAGCGCAATTCCAGCTATACCCAGGTCCTAAAGAGGCTATATCTGTGATCTTTTAGAGCTAAGTGCAATATTTACTTCCGTTCGTTATTGAATGTTCTGTTTGAATCATCATTCAGCACGTAACATTTCATTGACTTGGAAAAAGTATTTCATACCCTTTATGGTGATATCATTAGTCTTGTTGTTGATTACCGGTTGACCTAGAGCATGTGGTTGTTGTACGGTCATATACATACATATTTAGGGGCAAACGGTGTCTTCATATCCTCATCGATCACTCTATTAATGCCATCAATGGTTATGTTATAATAGAATAATAATCTATTAACCGTTGCAATAATAAAACGTATTTATTCATAATATACATATGTCACTATTATACATTGATTTTTTACTCAGTGGGGAGTAATGAATTTTCAACTTCTGAGGCTATTTTTTATTGCAAATTATTAACCAGTATCATGCTGAGATTGTATTCTGAAAGTTTCATCACAATGTATTTGTGTGTGCTCTGCTGTTCTTTCTACTTTATCGATTATATACTAAAGTACTCATTCCATTCTTCTCATATTTGTACATCTTATATTCGCTTCAGACCCTATTAGATTTTGAAGAATATCTTAATAGTGCTTCTGATTATTTTATTACTGTCAAATATTTCAAAGTGACCTCAAGCTCAAGAAATTTAAAATTTGATATTTTTATTATCAAATTGCTAAAAAGACACAACACTTTTCTTAAATGGCATGTTGGCAATGGCATCGAATTGTCAAGTTTTTATGATAAAAATATTTAAATCAAAAATAATATTAATCAAAACGAATTTATCAAAAGGGCATGTCATTTCTATTATGTCAATCTCTGGGGCAGTATCCCACATTCTGATGTATTCACTGCTAGTCATGATTGCTACAAGAGTTCTTTATATAGATGCATAGGGGCGTAAACCTGTGTATTGTTAAAAATTTTAATTTGTGTACTTATGTGGCGATTGCGCCAATTGCGCCGCGCAGTGCTTCGCTGCGCTGAATACTTCGGCAGGCGCCATCTTGCCCTGCGCCGTATTCACAGCCGTCTCCTATTTAAGGGGAAGCACAGCGCGCCCACATCATTCCGCTCATCCAGATCTCGAAGCTAGGCATCACGCTGCCCGACCGCTCGTCGTCGTTCAAATCGTCCGCGTTTCAAATTTACATTTATATTCATTAAATAATAACTCGACATTTCTGTACCAAGTAATATTAGTAAACATCAATTGTAATCATCATCTTGATAAATAAAAGAGTAAGTTCAATTTCCTGTTATATCTTTCAATCTGTCAACCATTCCTACCTGAGTAATATTTGATAATAATATTTAATCTATTGTATACGGTATCGCAATTGCTTGGTCGATCAATCTGTGGCTCAGCTGTCGGGACTATCCGAACAGACCGCCACCAGGTTCGAACCAAGCGGTTGCGATATCATTTGGGTTGTATGTAGCTGAAGGCGGACAAACAGGTAATACCTACACGTCCAACTGACCGACCTTACCACCTCAATTACAGGCTTGCATATCAGCTCACGCTGGTATGCAATCGCTTCTAACCAAGTGACCACTCTGGCACTTTGGTAAGCTCTACATACCACAATACTTCTTACCCCCAAAACTGGTGACCCGAACGTGTCTGAACACACCTTCTAAACAGTCCCAAAACTGGTGACTCCCGATCGTGTCTCTGAACACCCACCAGTCCAAAACTGGTGACCCGAACGTGTCTGAACATACCTTCTAAACAGTCCCAAAACTGGTGACTCCTGATCGTGTCTCTGAACACCCACCAGTCCAAAACTGGTGATCCGAACGTGTCTCTGAACACACTCATACCTTCAGAAACTGGTAAAATTCCGAAATCGTTTAAAAACTCAGGTACTTTTATTTTGTGCTTATAATTTTATATATGTTATACTGTAGTAAAAAATCTGGTGAGCCTATCACAACCTATTGTGCCTTTTTAACGTAAAATCAGTAGTTTTATTAAACAGAACAATAATACGTGTTCATTAATATACTGCGTAACATTTTACTGCACGACAGAAACAAAGGATTTAACAGGAATTAATACTTGAACAGCGAGGTCTGGATGAACGGAATCACTCGAGCAGGTAACACATATATTACAAGCTAATATATTAAATACATTTGTCTTATAATTTGTCAAAAATTAATTACAAGTGTACCCGCTCAAAAAACGCTCAAAAACGCTCAAAAACGTTCAAAAACGCTCAGACGCAAATTCCACCAAAATTAACAAACTTACAATTGTTTAATATATAACTAATATGTACTTTATATATTTTTTTTTCATGACTGACGAGACGCAAAAATAATCCAGACGGAACAATTAAAAAAGAAGCTGCCTAAAAAAAAAAACCAAAAGTACCAGAAAATAAATAAATACATACAAAGGACGAAGGTATAAAAATAAAAAGCAAAAAGCTAGAGAATCAAAACTCCGAATAGAGGTATAAAAATTATAATATTATTAAAAAAGCCTAAAGTCATTCTAAATATTTTACTTCTTTTCATAATTGAGAAAAAATAAAAATTAAAAATAAATTTCATAGAGATTCATAAAATATTTATTTTTGCTAAATATCGTAATACGTAAAAATTAAAAAATTATCAATAAAAAATACATATTACATTCCCAAATAAGAATTAATATCATAAAAACTAAAAATTAGAAACATATAGCTAAATAATTATTATATTCGTAAAACGCATATTTTTATGTAAAAATTCAGTAAACCAAATATATGTTTAAGAATGTTACACCGTGTCCATCGGTAATAAAAAAGGAGGTAAACGAACTTCAAACAAAAGGCTCGCTGAATGAACTCGTATAACCCCTATATAACAGCGATAACGATCAGGTCAATACCCCATTCACAAAAGTGAAAGTTACCGTGCATAAAAATATTTAAACATCTTCGCCAATATAATAGTATACGTCGAAAAAATAAAATACATTAAATATTTAAATAAATTAGATACATCGTTTCTAAACATAATAATAGGAATAAAACAATTGTATACAATTACAATTAAATAAAATAAACTACGTACGCAAACGAACATTATAAAATATTTTTAAAAAATATTTTTTCGAAATAATTTTTTGAAAATAAACTAAACTAATGCTTCTAAAACTATAATATTAAAATATTATTCTAAAAAATAAACTCCAACAAGCATACGATACGGAAGTTTAAAACTATTACTATAATATAGAAAGCAAATTTAAACAATTACTAACTACAAATAAACATTGTTTTTAAATACAATCGAAATAAAAATAAAAAGCCGTGATACATTGAACAGCTACAAATAGCTAATGTTGAACAGCTACAATTAGCTAAATACAAAATATTTTTTATATACAAAATATTTTACTTTATTTTTTATAAAAAAACACTACAACTATAAAACCATGATCGAACAATAAAAATAATACGATACGATAGCGAATACGTTCCAGAATATAGAAACATTGAAACTATAATATACGGTAGTAAAAATACCTAACCATAATCAAACATTAAAACATTAAAACCTTATTATATATTAACTATATAATACAGCAACAAACTGGTACTATAAACTAAACTATATTATATTAACTATGTAATACTACAAAAAGTATTATAAAATATTAAAATTATAAAACATTGAAACATGGCATACATAATAATAAATATTATAAACATAGTCGTATTTTAAATTTAAAAAAAAAAACATTGTACAATACAATACGAAACAAACAAATAACCTTATATGGCATCATAATACAATACTTCAGCAACGAGTATAAACATACTTATAAATCAAATCAAATGGAACTTATAATACTTATAAATACTTATAACCAAATGGAACTTGCAAATTATAAAAAACATTTTATACCTATCAATCATCGCAAGTACAAACATTTACATTGTATAATTCTATTGTATAATTTTAAAATTTCAAATTGAGCATCAAAGACATCAACAAGAATCATCTGGACGACTTCATACAGCAACTAGCTGCCCCCGCATTCAACCGCATCACTACATAGAAGAAAAAAATATTTATGATGAATCACATCATCATCATCATCTGGACGACTTCATACAGAAACTAGCTGCCCCCGCATTCTACCGCATCACTACCGGGAAGAAATTAATTATGGATGAACCACTGCATCTTCACATCATACCAGCATTCAACCGGAGCATCGCTGAGGATCATCATTGGTACCGCCAATACTCACTGCTCAACACCGCTGAAGAACCAGCAACGTTTGCCTTTTGAGAACATCTCCGTGCCAGCATCACACATACACTTACTACAAGAGCACGCAAAGTCTTCCCCAAGTCATCGCCATCATTGCTCTGACGAGGAACGATTTTGTTGGACATACAACGTCTCTTCCTTCATGGCCTGCACGCAAAGAGCTAATGTCAACCTCCTTGCGACGCATGAAGAAACGAAGCTGCTCAACATTTACGTGTCACCGCCCTGAGGAGTTCACATCACATCCTCCGATTTCACGAAATGTACCCAGGTTACACTGAAGTCCCATGCACTTCAAAGCCGTCAACATGGCGCACCGCAAATACCCACAGGTTACACTGAAGTCCCATGCACTTCAAAGCCGTCAACATGGCGCACCGCAAAACCCTACAGGCTACACTGGATACTCTACATCCAAAGCTGTCTCCTGACGACACGCCGAAAACCACAAGACACCCTCGTGCTTCGCCCCATGCTGGCACACGCAGGCAGCTGTCGAACATATATTTATTTATATATTTATTTATATGCACACGCATACACACGCTGAGCACACTGCAAACCATTTCGCCTAGCTGGATAAATACCTACTTCAGGAAGATATTCCCGACAAAGTCGAAGCATCCACGCATACAACTGCATCAATTTTCTACATACATAACACATCTACTTCATCCTGAACAAAAAATAGAACTTCTACACTTCATAACAGAAAACTGGGGACCATTCACAATTAATGGTACACTACGAAGTCGCAATCAACAACACCCAACAAGCTATACCACTGAGGAACACATAAGGATGTCCAGCCAGCACACGCAGGACGACACTCCTCCATTCACCTCAATAGCAGAGCAACCACACGCCATCACAAGAGCAGCAAATCATACCAGCAGCAGATATTTTTAAAAGATAAGTAACTTCATACTTTGTACTAAAACAAATTTATACTTATAATATGATTAACTTTATATATGTATAGATTAAGTTGTATTTAAATAATTACATTACTGTGTATTAGAAAAGACTACTTTTCATATAGAAATTCATTACATAACATGTACATAGCGGTTCAAAAGAAAACCCTATACAAAATAACATAACAAATCAAATGCTTTAAAAATTTTTTTTATCTTTCACAGAACGCAATGTAAGGACTTTGAACTTCGAGGAGGGGTCGTGTTTCGTCTAAGCGACTGCCAGCGGGGTCTGTGGCGATTGCGCCAATTGCGCCGCGCAGTGCTTCGCTGCGCTGAATACTTCGGCAGGCGCCATCTTGCCCTGCGCCGTATTCACAGCCGTCTCCTATTTAAGGGGAAGCACAGCGCGCCCACATCATTCCGCTCATCCAGATCTCGAAGCTAGGCATCACGCTGCCCGACCGCTCGTCGTCGTTCAAATCGTCCGCGTTTCAAATTTACATTTATATTCATTAAATAATAACTCGACATTTCTGTACCAAGTAATATTAGTAAACATCAATTGTAATCATCATCTTGATAAATAAAAGAGTAAGTTCAATTTCCTGTTATATCTTTCAATCTGTCAACCATTCCTACCTGAGTAATATTTGATAATAATATTTAATCTATTGTATACGGTATCGCAATTGCTTGGTCGATCAATCTGTGGCTCAGCTGTCGGGACTATCCGAACAGACCGCCACCAGGTTCGAACCAAGCGGTTGCGATATCATTTGGGTTGTATGTAGCTGAAGGCGGACAAACAGGTAATACCTACACGTCCAACTGACCGACCTTACCACCTCAATTACAGGCTTGCATATCAGCTCACGCTGGTATGCAATCGCTTCTAACCAAGTGACCACTCTGGCACTTTGGTAAGCTCTACATACCACAATACTTCTTACCCCCAAACTTACTTCGATTTTTATTTTCATCTAGCAGATTATGTTATTTTTAAAAAGCAGTAACAAATTTAGTCCTTCTCCCTTCCTTTTTTTTTCCTTCCTTTCCCGTCACGGGCAAATGTGTGAAATATATGAATAAGTAATTATTTTAAGAATATTTTATTTATTTTTTGTTATAATGTAGGTACGTATTCTAAGCCGGTGCGCTGTGAGGCACCGGCTTAGAATAGTGCTTCCACTCTTTTCTATTATTGTTTTCGAGTGTCCCGTAAGAGCCGGGTAATCGAAAATACATCAGGCAACAATAACATCTGACATAGTTCAGCAATGAGGTTCACCACCCATTCTGAATGTAGTGCCTTTTTAGGTGAGACGAGACTGGTGTGTGGGCATACACAGATGTGTTGTGCTCCCTTTTATAAGGCAATGCACACCCCCACACCTTTCGCTGGTTATCCCACATTGTGGGATATGCCGTGATGGTATGAATGTAGGTACATACTTCTATGTTTATTTAATGTACATCAATTGTCTTTTTTTCATTTCGTAGTGTATTTTTTTCTGTTTATTTTATTAGACTGTATTTGTCTAAATAAAATACTTAAACGAATTCATTTCATGAAAATGCTAAAAAATTTCCATACTTTGTAGAGTGACTTGGTAGTGAGGAGTTAAGCGTTGGCCATAACCCACTCGTTTTCCAATGTAAATAGATGCTAGTGTACAGAATTTGCTTTTGAGACTTCACGTTGCTCGGGTTGGTTGGAAGACGTTGCCTTATTGTTTTTGTGTATTTTGCTGTACAAAAAATAAAGAAATAAATAACTGTATTAAGTCTATTTATTTATTTATTTATTAAACATCTCTGAATGCCACTGCTGTGATATCCTTTTATAAAAAAATACAATCCATTACTTAAGCATAAGTATAAATTTTATATGAGCTACTATACAAGATGACGTAGTCTAGAATCGCGGGTTCTTTCACTCTAATGATTTGATTTGAATTAAAACCCTTTTGAAATAAAAATAATAATAAACCTTTCCTTGCACCCTGCAAAAGTGGCGAGTTTATTGCCATGTGGCAATTTCTTACAACTAACAACTGTTTTCAGCCCAGAGAAGCAATAGAAACGTGAAAAATTATGCTCGCACTTAAACCAAACGACTTACTAACTGTGCCACGGTGGTCGGCTATATCAGAGTACAATATAATTTTTCTGATATTCATTTCCCGACAATTAGTTATTCTACGATATTCGAGTATAGACGTCTCTATTTGCATAAAAGCGAACGACGAATTTATGTTGACATTTCGTTAATCTGTTGAACCTATAGATGCTTCTGAAGAGAGTCTGTTTATATGTCATGATCTTTGGACATGTAGATATATATTTGTTTGCTGGTTCGAGTACCCGTTAGATGATATTACTAACCAAGACACTTTTTCTTATCTCATATCTTGTACTTATATACATACAATATTTTGATAGCCATAAAAAACAGTCACTCGTTTAAAGGTAGTTAGTTAAAATGTTTGCTCATATTACATACAGCTTTATTTCTACCTCATTTTATTTGAATATCTTTTTTTTCACTTCAACCTATCAATGTCCACTTTTGAATAATGGCTTCATCAGTCCCTTTTTACTTTTTTGTGGGTTTATTCAAGGTTTTTCACATAAGACCCAGAATATTCTCCTGCACATCAGGCATTTCATCCATTTATTATAGCTAAGACCATTTTAGTGAACTTTTCTATAATGTCCAACACTCCTGTCATTGTTAATCATATCTTTTTTTCACTTCAACCTATCAATGTCCACTTTTGAATAATAATAATAAACACTTCCTTGCACCCTGCGCAGGTGGCGAGTTTATTACCTTATGACAATTTCTTCCAACCAACCAGTGTTTCCAGCCCAGAGAAGCAATATTTGCGTGAGAAATGAATTTAATTAAATTTCTCCTCTGCTGGGAATCGAACCCAGGTCGCCCGCACAGAAACTGAACGGCTTCAGTCCCTTTTTACTTTTTTGTGGATTAATTCAAGGTTTTTCACATTAGACCCAGAATATTCACCAGCACATGAGGCATTTCATCCATTTATTAGGTATAGCCAAAGCCATTTTAATGAACTTTTCTACAATATTCAACACTTCTGATATAATATCATTTTAGATTATCTGTTCAAAACACCGTTTTCTATTTTATTTCTTTAATATTGAAATGGATTTCCAATCTATCGATACATAAACTTTAGAATTAAGTCTTACTCCTTCTTTGAGACTAATACCCAAAATGGCTCACTCTTTGTCCAATATTTATAATAATAGTAATAAACACTTCCTTGCACCCTGCGCAAGTGGCGAGTTTATTGCCGTGTGACAATTTCTTCCTCCTAACCAGTGTTTTTATCCCAGATAGTAATATTTGCTTAAGAAGTGAATTTAAATAAATTTCTCCTCTGCTGGGAATCAAACTCAGGACGCCCGCACAGAATTCACTATTCTTATTTGTTATCAATAACTTATTGTTTGCCTTGGGGTTCCATAAGTTCTTGTGTTTACGAGGTTGCTACCCCCTGAAATAAGAAATCGAATTGAAAATCCTCCTCTGCTAGAAATCGAACCCAGAACGTCGGCAACGAAGCCAAACGCCATACCATTATGCTATGATGGTCGAATATTCATCATTGAATTGATGATTCATCGTTATTTCTTATCATCAATGAAATTTTTAAGAAGAATATATTATACATACGGATTAGTTATACATAACATATATGTATTATATACACATGATGATGATGATAAAATTACAATATGTCTGTTTTATAGTTTATTATGAAACTAGATACTCAGATGACATACTTTCAATACATTTAATAGACGCTAGAATAAAATTTCACATTCAAATACATATAAATATTTTGTGTTCGGTTTTCATCTTTTCCGCTCAGTAAAATATTTTGATATCGTTATAACGGTAATTTCTCGTTCATAGTCGCACATAGAAAATATACTTTATAATAAGAAAAACAATAAAATTCTCGTATAGATTATATTATTTTACTGTAGGACGCTTAATTGTACACGTCAATATGGTTTACTAGAAAGTTTAATTTTAACGGTGCTCGATGATAGATGTTGAATCGTAACCAAAATATATCATACAATATGTTACTGTAAAAGCCCTATATATTGGTAAATCCTAGGTTTTAATTGTAAACCTTAAGATTTACCAGCATGAGTTTGTTAATGTAATGTTTTATATAAAATGTGACGATTATCGGGTTTTTTCATCAGATTTTGGTACTCTGGGTGAATGTCATAATTATTATCATAACTTCAAATGACAAAGGTTTTGATAACATTTTTTCTGAAAACAATTTATATAGTAACTCGCTCTTGCGAGTCACTTTGATTATTAAAGACTAACTGAACCTAACCAAAATCTACCTTAACAATAAGCTTTATAAATAAATGCATAGGTACCCAGTATTCATTCGTTTGCATGTCATAGAAAATATTTTATGTAGATGGGTTATTTAGGAAGCTATTTAATAATTATTTGATCCTATGGATTTAGGTTTGAGTCCAGCGATGATTTTTTACATTCACTAAAGTACATATTTGTTCCCAAAAACAAAAAAAATCATGATATTGTGAAATGAATAACCTTCTAAATTAAGCAGTATGTTTTTGTGACAAGATTACATATTTTATAATTGGTCTTTATAAGTATAACGAGTGGGTTGTGGCCAACGTTAAACTCCTCACTAACAAGTCATTCTATTAAGTATTCAAAATTTGTATGGAAAATTTTCAGCGTTGTCAAAAAATGAGTACGTTAAATTATTTTTATTTAAATATTTTAGTATGAAAACTTGATAATTCTGCAATGCCATTTTATGAAATTGATGTGCTTTATTTTACCAATTTGAAAATAAAAATTTCAAATTTTAAGTTTCCTGAGCTTGGAGTCACTTTGAAATATTTGATAGTTAAAAAAATTGAGAAGCACTATTCAGATATCCTTAAAAATCTAATGGGATCTAAGTGAGTATCAGATATACAAATTTGCAAAATTTGAAAAGAATCGAATTAGTAATTTAGTCTATAATCGATAAATCAAAATTAACACGCCGCCATACATAGCACATAGCGTACACATCACACACACAGAGATACATTGTGAAGAAACTTTCAAAATACAGTCTCAGTATGATACTAGTTGATAATCTGCAATTAAAAAAATAGCCTTAAAAATTGCGAAATCATCTAAACTCCTGATCCTGAATTCCTCTCCTTGTCCTTTCCCTATCCTTTTTTTGCTATGAAGTATTTTCATTTTTATTAATTGTTATCTTCGTGTAATATATATTTTCTTTGATTTTATTGCTTTCATTATTTTGTTGATGTACATACACAATTTTGTCATACTTAGTAATCTGGTTGATTGGAAGAAATAGCCTAGTGGCAATAAGCCCGCAAGTGTGCAATATATGTTTATATTATGCACGAAAAGATAAATAAATATTTGTTATGAACAAAAATTATATTTTATTAAAATGAAAATGGCTCTTGATATCTAGTTTTTTTTAAATTTCACTTTAACTCAAAATTGTCATCGATTTAACATTTTATAAAACATTTTTACTTCGTCTCTAACATCAATTAATTATCGCTCTTATATTTTGGTTTTGTGCACATTTTGAAAACATAGGACGAAAAGTGAAAAAGATTTAGTAAATACATATTTGGTATATCTAAGTTTGTAATTTATTGTGTTCATAAAGAAGAAATGCATATAATTGTGCTAAAAATAAAAATTATAAACTTAAGGTTACGTATTATTTCAGAATAATTTCAGTCTTGAAATTTGCTAAGATAAGCGTTATTTTCATATGATTCAAATATGATAGTCGCTATTGATATGTATATTCAAGAGACGATGCATTTCTAATAGCATTTCTTTTCCATGTGATTTCTCACAATATGGCTTCTGAAATTGCTTGGTTTTCGTGATCACTTACACGCTAGCACAACTTGTCATTGTTCCATCATTATTTTGTTTTAATAACGATTCATTTGCAATGATCTTAATCTCTATATATTCTATATAAAATGTAAAGGTCTCACGACCTTGAGGTGATCTTTGGCGATAAATTATTATTGAATTGAGATAACTGTGAACGTGAGAATATATAAATACGTATATTAAATAGCTAACAAAGAAGTTCTTTAAAAAAAATCTCAATGATATCATTCATACACACACCGAATTCTCAATATATGTCCTACATATTATATTCAAATTATTATAATGGAGAATAATACTATTGATCTGAGATTATTAAATTTGGTCTTGTATCCGACAATATTCAAATATCTTTCCGGTCGACAGCATCCGAATGATTTATTATGGCTAACCGTGAAATTATTAATACTAAAAATATTTTAAAAACATATTAAAATATTACTAACATTTATTTTTCTACACAAAAAGAAAATAGCGTTGCAAAAAACTTGTTATAATGCTATTTATAACTTTTGTCGCCTTTAGAAGAATACGTTTGATGTGTTCGGCACACTTTTTTTTCACTCTCCACTACTGTGATTTTTTTTTTAATTTTCAACGGGTATCACACAGATAGTGTGTGGTGTATGCTATAATTTTTGCGTTACGATATGGTGCATGGACTCGATGTTTGACATTATATTATCAAATTTAGAGTCTTCTTATGTATTCTTTAGTGAAATTAATATATAGGTAAAATCTGGTATTGTCGATTTCAATAGTTTTGTCATATTTTTGTGTGTATGACGTAATATGAGATTTAATATATTTTGTAGGACAGAAAGCCACATTCGTCACACTGATGGGCACAGGCCCTTTCTAGACTTTTTTAAGCTTTGTACACGCCAAGCTAAAAATTCAATTGATTTGTGTAAAGTACGTAGAATTTTAATTTCCATTTCTTGAAGTTGATGGTTCAAGTTATTTTACGATAATATTATATTTAATTAAATATACATACATACTATTTATTTGAGTTCAATACACCCTGCATATATTTATGTTATCATAAAATATTCGATTTATATTATATAATACTAGTTGCATGTAACACATGAGATCCAACTGTCGATAGCGATAGTATGTATAGTTGAAGAATATGTACCAAACTATAAACCTATAAATACAAATTATTGAATATTTTCAGATATTTTGTTTTCTATACAACATATGTAGGTATGTATGTCAAGATAGGATAGTATGGAGGAAGATCCTTTTTTCCTACCCAGAATATGAAAATAGCATGATGGTATGTATGTTTGTTTGGAGATGAAGTATCAAACTATTAAGTCTTCTTACATATTGTGTATAGGCGACTGCCATACAAAATGTATGAAGCGATGTCGTCACTAAATTCAATTTTTAAAAAAATTGTTAAAAAAAAATTGAGATCTTCTACTACAACGTTAATATTTTTTATAGAAAATTAAATTATCTAGTTGGGGTGTTTCGGCTTTTTTCGATAATTGTAAAAGTTTTGGAAATATAGGCAGTTAAACTCATAAATTTATCATAAAAAAAATATTTTTCTTAATAAAAAATGTTTGAGAAACCCTGGAATTTTTTTGAAAAAACTAATTTGAGATTTTGTATTTTTCTATGTTTGTACCAATTTTCAGCGTTCTAGCGTTTATGGTTTCTGAGATATATGGAAAAATAAAATAAAAATTCAAAAGTTGATAACCCCTGACTGAAACAAAAATTCAAAATTCCGAGTATAAAAGTTTTGTAGGCCTGTAACTGTTTATATATTCTGAAATTTTAGGCTCTGTAAATTGAGCGGATCAAAAGTTATAAGGGGGGGACACACACACACACACAGACACACAGACACACAGACACACACACACACACACACACACAGACACACGAAATGTTCTACTCCGAATTCTGAGTAAATCCGTGTATGGAACATATATGCTGCGAAGCCTCTAAGTTGGTGTTTTTTGACTTCAAAGTTGGAAAAGCCGTGAAAAAAGTAGACCTCTCCATACAATTCTCGCGTATTCTGGCTTGATACATTGTCGATATGTTAAGAGAACAAAGTTCTCCTGAACAAATCGACAGTTGGACAAAGGAGCGCATTTTTTGACAAATTTTCGCTCCTTAAATGCACAACGATCGAGAAATTCATAATTTATATAGAGTTTTCGTCGTATTATTCCAAGATATAACAATACAAACATGCATATCAAAATCAAATTTGATTCGTGATAGGTGACAGTAAAGTTTTTTAAAACACCGCTAAACTACCATGGTCAGGCGTGCAAGCGTTGTGTAAAATTTCTATGGGAGATACACAGTCGTTAACCAACTGATCTGCTACACTGCGTTTATTAGTAACGTGTTAATTTTAACGTGTAACAGTTAAATTTATAAGATTTTCAATAAATAAATATTTGACGCCCGGTTCTCGATGTCTGCCCCGTCGAGACACTGCATGATGGTATGTACGCACTTGTTCTTAAAGTGATCACGAGAATTTGGCAAGTGTACGTAAGCTCGCCGCGTCGATAACGCAAAATTTGTCCGAAAGCATCGTCAACAAAAAGGTCGACGGAATGAAAAAGGTCAGTCTCTCTCGGTCAAGGTTTTGACCGAGATATTCGTCTGTAACGAGGTCACACCATTCGGACTCTGGTGTGTGTGCTACCACTGCCAACTGCTCTCGTGGTCATTGACTGGCCGCACCGACCGCATCATGCTTTAAACCATCATTGTATATTGGTCGTTTCTCGAGTAGGTGCTGTCTTTTTTCCTACGACTGTGTCAAGATAACGAGTTGACATTTTTTTAATGAACATTTCTTTGAATCAATAACATAGACATCCTTCATATATCTGCATCCCCGTAAAAATATAATGTATTAATAAAAGTGAATGATCAGTCGAGAGAGAATTAGAACCGCAAAAAAACAAGTGGGTTTTGGCCAACGTTGAACTCCTCACTAACAAGTCATTCTATGAAGTAATCAAATATTGTATGGAAAATATTCAGCATTTTCATGAGTTTGTTAATTTATTTTATTATGAAAACTTGATAATTCTTCAATGCCCTTTTATGAAAGTGATGTACCTTTTTACCAATTATTTTTTTTAGTTTCCCAGGACGCCCGCACAGAAACCGAACTGCTTACCAACTGTGCCACGGCGGTCGGCATTAATAGTTACAATTTTTTTTTCTTTTATTAAATTAATGTTTAAAATACCATTTTGTGAATCTAAACCATTCAGGCACTCACACAAACATACAAAAAAAATTTCATTAAAATCGGTTCAGCCATTTAGGAAGAGTTCGGTGACATACACACGTACGGAAGAATTATGTATATTAGGATAAAAAAATAATCATTAAATTATGGGACACTTGTTAGTTTTTATTTTAATTTTGTTTCAAAGTTATCGATATTATCGATACATTGAAAAATAACAAAATTTCTCCATTTCATCTTGATAAAGACAGGTTTTCTTTATTCTGTGACATAACTTAATTGACCGTCTTGTACTTCTCTTGTGTTGACATCGAAAGAGTCCATTGAAAGAATATTGACCTCAACCACGTTAAGGAATATCTTTCTATTCCGGTTTACATTAAAAGTTCTAAGTTAATTATTGTTTACCAAGTTTAGAAACGACATTTTAACTCGTTAAAATATAGGACATGTCAACTGGTGACTCCCACACGATATTTTGACCAAAGGGCCCACCCATGTCAAGCCGTAGTTGACCCAAAAACCGAAAAAAAATGTCTTTGTCAATTATCATATACTTGATAATTAATTATTATTTTTTTTTTGTTATTAACGCTGTCAGATAATTTCGAGGATCATTTTTGTGAAACCAATATCTCAAATAATATATCAAATAGTTCAGCAACGCCGACCGCCGTGGCAATTTTTTTTTTTTTTTGTTTAAGGCAATTCACCCTTTAAAGAGTGCTATATTATGCTATATGCTAGTGCTATGCCGTGGCACAGTTGGTAAGCCGTTTGGTTTCTGTGCGGACGTCCTGGGTTCGATTCCCAGCAAAGGAGAAATTTATTTAAATTTATTTCTCACGAAAATATTGCTTCTCTGGGCTGGAAACACTGGTTAGTTGGAAGAAATTGCCATACGGCAATAAACTCGCCACTTGCGCAGGGTGCAAGGAAGTGATCATTATTATTATTATTATTATTAAGATCACCACCCATTCTGAATGTTTCCTTTTAAGGTGAGACAAGACTGGTGTGTGGAGATATGACACTCGGGTGTTGTGCTTCTTTTTATCAGGTAATGCAGACGCACACCTGTTGCTGTTTACCCCACATTGTGGGGTACGCCGTGATGGTGTGAATGCATGTATAGATATATTTTATTTTATTATATAAACACTTCCTTGCACCCTGCGTAAGTGGCGAGTTTATTGCCAAATGGCAATTTCTTCTATGTAACCAGTGTTTCCAGCGCAAAGAAGCGATATTTTTGTGAGAAATTACTTAAAATAAATTTCTTCTCTGCTGGGGATCGAACCCAGGGGGGCAAGTCTGGTCCGACCATCGAATTCAAAACCCTAATGTCATAATAACTACTCATATCATGAATATAATTATCATATGGAGTTCTATGACATCTAAAGATATTATAGAACATCATCATCAACATCCTCAGCGTTACAACCCTTGATGGGTCCTAGCTGCCTCCAAGAATCTTCTCCAAACTGCTCTATTGTTGGCTGCCACTTTCCAGTTCTGCTGCCCCATAGCCCGACAATCCGCGACAACGCCGTTCAACCATCGTAGCTTAGGTCTCCCTACGCTTCTTCTACCGGTTGGGTTGTTAGTCAACACCCTTTTTGGGAGCTCCAGATCATCCATACGGTGTACATGACCCAACCAGCGTAGTCTGCTAATCTTAATAAACTTGACCACGCTGATGTCCTGGTAAAGATCATAGAGCTCAGTGTTGTATCTCTTACGCCATGTTTGACCATCATTAATTGGTCCATATATTCTGTGTAAGATTTATAGAACTATATATATATTATATATTATATTATAGAACTATATTATATTATAGAACTCCATATAATAATTATATCCATGACATGGGTAATCGTGAGGGTTTTGATTTCGCCGGTTGGAACAGACTTGCCCCCTGGTGAGACGTGACTAGTGTGTTGGGATACACGCTTGTATCATGGTAATGCAAACATCTGTCGCTGGTTACCCCACATTGTGGGATATGCCGTGATGGTATGAATGAATTAATTTTTGTTTTATTAAACAATGTTTGGGTATTGTGTGTATACCTGAAATGTGTTATTATTTTTGTTACTATAATTCGTCTGTGAATTGAGGAAAAAAAACAGATTTGAGTTATTTTATACGACCAACTAGACAGAAGACAACCGCCAAAGAAATGGTCGCTTCGAAACAGGTCGTATAAACTAACAAAATATAGTGTTGAGACAATGCAAAATGTCTCCCCCACAGTACCTACCATTCCCTGTTCATTCGCGCATGTTTCGAAGATAGGTTTATGGATGTACATTTTTAAAATGATTGAGTTTATTTTAGATGCGTGGTGGCAGAGCTGTTAGGGCGTTGGGTTATTAATACAATGGTCGCGAGTTCGAATCGTGCCACGACCGATTTCGTTCACGTTTAGTACAAGTATTTGTGCTTAGTTGAGGGATTGTATGAAGATATAGCCCCCAAGTCAAATTGAAAACGCTGTTCGTTATCGCCAAGCGCTATTTTTTTTTTGTATGGGATTTGACGTTTGTTGTTTGTTATTGTAGAAAAAATTTCTACAACAAACGTCAAATCACATACAAAAAAAAATAGCGCTTGGCGATAACGAACAGCGTTTTCAATTTGACTCAGGGCCATTATGTATATACTTGTTTCAAAGACATATTCATTATTTAAAAAAATCCAAATAAAAATGTCCTTACAACAAGAACATATACATACATCCATTTCCATTGCCTAAACTAAGAATAAATAAGTACTTGTAATTATAGGTGAACTCGGTCAAGGCAAGATGGGATACGAAATCGCGTCCACTGGATTTATAATTCAGCATGATGATCGTTCTGCCACCGACTCATCATATACTTAATATCTATGTTTAGTTTAACTACACATTAAATATTGTATCCGTTGATATCATTATGACGTCTTCAAAATGCAAGTCAATCGTTATTTTTACACTCTGTTTCACTTAATACAAAAGATTTCAACGCACGATTACACAGATCGGTACGGTTTCAAAGTCCCTTTTCAAGCTCCCTACAAATACATACATATTATTTTATTTAATTTTGTACATAATATAAAAAATATATAATGGAAACTGCCGGGCTTATTGCCATTACGCAATTTCTTTCAGCCAACCAGATTACAATGTATGACAAAACAATATATATTATGTGCATCACAAAAAGAATGAAAGCGAAAATAAAACCAACGAAAATATACATTACTTTTACGTAAAGGATTGGGAAAGAACATTAAGAGGAAGTCGGGATGAGGTGTTTAGGAATAAATTTAATATTCCTTCTAGAGTTTTATTCTTGAAAATACAAAGTGAAAATACAAAACTTAGATTATTCCATAGTCTTGCTGATTGTCCTTCTAACGAAAGCTGAAAAATTCTGTGTTGTGAATAGGTATGGATAGATTCGTACGTTCAGCAGATCGGAGTGGATAAATTATGGGTCACTTGGCACGCCTCCATGTCCTGCACATGGTACAATTACTGCAGATGTTTTTATATGAGTGTGACTCAAATACAATATTACTAAACCGACAGGTGTGACCAGTCACTTCGTGTGATACAAATCTTACGGTGGTATGGTGGTACGGTGAATATTAAGTAAATACGAGGTATCACTATAATCAACTTGATGGATTGTTTGTATGAAACGTATATTTATACTTTAAATTAATTAAGCTGTTTGATTTCTGTGCTGGCGTTCTGAGTTCGATTCCTGGCAGATCAAAAAAATGTCACGTGCGCAGAGTCATACATAAACAAAAATACATAAATACCTACATATATGCACGTGACAACAATCTAAAATTTAAACACACACATTTTCCATGACACCTTAGAAACTTACTATAAACAAATAAAGATATTTTTCAACTCAGTTCCCTATATCCTTCAAACAAGCTCCTTCCTTCACACCAATAATCCCTCCTTTTCCTCATTTTATTCTCAATATGTATTGTTTTTTTATCAATCGTAATTTTTCTCTTAATATTGTTATTCATTTACCTACTGCTCAGCATATTTGATTAAATATTTTTATCTTCATGCGTAACTAAGACTTTGGCACATTTTAAAAAAACTATTACAAATTACTTTTGTACAATTAATTTGTTTTCACCAATTTGAGTAGAAGATATGCGACTGTGAAAACAGATGAAATCAAATATACTCAAAGTGGTGAAAACAAATTAATTATACAAAAAGTTATTTGTAAGAGTTTTTTTTAACATTTTTAATTCATTTTTTTTTAATTAGAAGAAAATATTATTGAATTGTATTTATCTTGATAAATTTAAAAAGCTTTAGTTTTATGAAATAAAATAAATAAATATTTTATCACGCCACGTCGATTTAATAAAAGGTAGAGCTGCCCCATTTCAATAAATCAATCTTAAATATTTATTTCTCTACGTCATATATTTATGTAGTTATTTAAACAAAAAATGTAAAATAGGATAATTTTAATATTGATTAGGGTAATTTAGGCATAATTTTAAAATTGTGTGACGAACATTCACTTGAAATATGGTGCAAGTACTGATGGTATTTTTTCTAGAAACACACTGTATAATGTATTTGAGGAACTTTATTTGAAATTGAGTAGCTGAAGATCGAGCAGAATGTAAGTAGAAATGCATAGCTTTGCTGCTAACCAATCCCCAGAATTAAAACCAAAGAAGAAAAAGATTTACTAATGAAAATCAGTATTTGTTAACAAATGAAGTAATAAAAGAATATTAAGATAATAAGAATAATAAGAATTTGAGTCCTTTCATACAATAAACAATAATGTATTAAAACTTATCAATTTCTACCAACATTCGTGAATGAAATTCCACGTTTATGGCATTTCGTTACGAGAGTCGTATTACAATTACCACAAAAAGATATCTGATATCCAATCTTTATTGTCTTTATTTTCTTTTATAATCCCAGCAATATCCAACATCGAATCGAACAAGTGTTTCGATACAAACCGGTCGTCTAATAATATTTTTCACATCCGGTAGTAGAAAGGTAGTTTCAAATCCCAAATGCAGTTTTTTTGGCACTACTAAAGACAGTGACGCTTTGATAAATTATCGGGAACTGTCCGATATTCTGATTCAAGTTGGAACGAGGTTAGATGATGAGAACGAGAGCAATGATTTTAACGCTTGTTGTATTGAAAAACGGTGCATGTAGAATGATAATAAAAATAATCAATTAATTTAAATGTTTATAATGCACTCGATGATTTCGAATGACTAAAAAAATCATACACAGTTTTATTGTTCATTAATTGCACAATTTTTATGATCATCGTTGCTTATGAGTTGATACCTACATAATTTGTACATACATTTATATGGCTGTAGTACAGTCATTAGTCGGGATGAACAAATTATTCAATTCATGAAAAAATAGAAACTAAATTTTTATTTGATACCTGCGCAGAATGAATTAATTTATATTATGATATCTCAAAAATAACATGTGGGTATTCAACTTATGTATTCACAGTAAAAATGATAAACTCTGAAAGTATTTCACAAATAAATCAGACTAAAAAGCTAGATATAAAAAAATCTAAATAAATTTTAGACAATTTTTCAACACCTCAATAGAGGCGAAGTTGGAATATTATATAAGAACCAGGAACTCAAGGCACCAACATGGCTTACGACCTATCATCAGCTGTTTTACGTGTTCACTTTATTCGCGTGCGCAACGTGCACCAATTATGTCATCAATTTAAGTTCCTTTATCAATGCAATTTTTGAAAGCTCTACATATTTCACTAATGGGATATGATTCATTCGAAAATAACATATTTGTTGACGCCAATATGTCATTATAATTATTGTCGTATTTTCTTATACCAAATGACATATAATATTGTTGCAACTGCTGTCCGCCCTACACCCAAAAATCAGTCTCCTTTCAAACCGCGTCCTGTGATGTCCATCCATATCTCTTCTATTTTCCGCTCCTCAAAAATCACTTAACGCATCATATATGTTATCACCGCGCGCGTGTGTGAGGTTCAAGTGAATAGTGACAAGTGGTGATCATCCTTCAAGGGAGAGGACCAAGAATCAAGTGAGTTTTCCATTATATATCCTTCCTTTGCCTTGCGGTGGTTGCAACTTATCACACCTGCAAAATACAGTCCACTTCTAATTTTCATTTTTTTTATTATATTACATATTCGCGTCTTCAATATTTTTACCGTCGCCATCTATGATATATCGAAGAAACCTGTTTTTGTAACACCATCTATTGAGAAGTTGTTATTTTTTTGTAAACAATGAAAGCAACAATCCTTATACATGAGGTGAAAGTGTTTCTTTGCACAGATGTAACCCCTGAATTGCGCCAGAAATATTATTTCTCAATAAATATTAATCACATGCAAACACACCCTCACCCTCACCCTCACCCTCACCCTCACCCTCACCCTCACCCTCACCCTCACCCTCACCCTCACCCTCACCCTCACCCTCACCCTCACCCTCACCCTCACCCTCACCCTCACCCTCACCCTCACCCTCACCCTCACCCTCACCCTCACCCTCACCCTCACCCTCACCCTCACAAAAACACTTTTATACATTTAATCTTTATTATTTATACTTTTTCATACTTTATATTAAAAAATTATGTAGCAAAAATGTATTGCGTATTTATTGTTAATATAACCTCAGAATAGGCTTTTTATCCACTTTCAAATAATAATTTATTGGAACAAATTTACTAATTATATTCATAAATAATTCCAATACTTAGTAATTATATTAGTAAAATTTTAAAATTAAGGAAATTTATGGCATAGTTTTGTGAAATAACTTAATTTTATCTTATTTTCCAATGTAAAAATAAGTAAGTACGTCATTTTGTTTGATCTAAAACTATTCTAATAAATTGATCGAATTTAGAATATGGAATTAAATTTTATATTTATTTTGCCGCGGATCATTTTTTTTGTACATGCGTTTTTTTCTTATTAAATATTAATTGTTGCATATATCCGCATTTGAATAAACGATTTATATAGAAATATATGTCAGTCAGTCAAAGATCAGATTCCTTAGGCCATCCTCTTCGTCTGATGGACGAGTATTTTAAGAGAGAACCTGTTACGGCGGCGCGGCCCTGTTTCCCAAAATACGGCCTTTTTCATTCTATAACAAGTATTATATTATGATTACGTCTGTTTGTCTGTCTGTTCGTTAAGTATGTATAATATGTGGTCAGACTTCAGGTGGAAAGTAAACAAACGTTGGTCTTGCTATTTCCGTTGGATAAAAAAATCACTTCTCAGAAAAAATACTAATTATATATTACAAAAATACCACTTCTATATCAAGTTATTTTTACTTTATAGTTTGTCAATCTATCGTACAACCTGTCTGTTAGATATTGTTATATCTAATTTGATTTTTTTCTTTTCTTTTGTTTCTATGGTTTTCGGTTTTAGAATTTTCTTGCAATTTTTGATTTCGTTCTCTCCTGTCATTTTTCCTTATTCTTTACCTGGGCGGCAAGTCTGGTTCAATCGACGAAATAAAAACCCTAGTGATTACCCATATCATGGATATAATTATTATATGGCATACGATAATTATATCCATGATATGGGTAATCACTAGGGTTTTGATGTCGCCGGTCGAACCAGACTTGCTCCCCTGGACTCATCTGCGATCCGTTATCACTCAACGGTCGATGAATGTGCAACGATACGCTGCATCTGTTGATTCTCTCTTCGGTAATATCGACGGTCCGTCATTAAATGTCTAACACCGCAGTGAAATCAGTGTTGTGTTGGTGAATATATACCTCCTTGCATGAGGACCAGATTGGAAAAACTTTGGACAATATTGCTGAATCTTCGGCTTCCTTCCATCATACAGTCCACAATCATTTCCGTGGTATATTAAACCGTTTATTTTTTTATTACATTTTGAGTTTGATTACCTGTTTCGAAATATTATGAAAATCAAATGAGACTCTCTAGCAAAAAATGTACGCGATCTTGATTGGATAGGAGAAAAAAAATCAAGGAGTTTTTTAGCATATTAAACGAACAACTCTCATTAGAAGATCCATTTTCATAAATAAATGAGATTTTATGAAAATAAACGGAATGTATTTCTAATACTTAAAATCATACATTCAAAGGCCAAATATATAGTGATGCGAGAAGCAATATCCTAAAAAACAGTAGTAAGAACATTCCAAATCATAACAATTATATCGAAAAACTCCGATGTGCTGATATTTTTTATAGATAGGAATGTACGTCTGGATGAATCAAAAATCAAAAAGAATACGAAAAAACTCAACAAAACAATATGAATTAAAAAAAATATTTCTTCCTTTGTATGACGAATGACAATGTCAAAGAGAATATAACCTTTCGGATAGACAATGTAGTAGATAGATAAGCATACACAAAAGAGATACACACTTTCAGTTCATATGACTTCAAAAATTTCTGCAAACACTACTTTTCAACTCATATTCCACATGAGTTGGAATATGACCTCGTGTCAGGCGGGCTTAAGTTTCGCTGCTGTTTTGAATAGAACCAAATGCTCAAACAAACCAACCAAGAATTATATTTTATTTATCAGTGTAAAAATTGCTTAAAAAATACAGCGTTGAGAATTGAGTATTCCAAATGATACAAAAAAATTGATTATTAATTATGTTTAATATTTCACGCTGAGTTTTATATGAAAAATCAATGCAAATTTTGCATTTGCTTTAAAAAAATATGTACCTATGTTTCAACAGGTGCTAAATTGACTATTTATCGTCGAGTTAAATACAAATTCCTCACACATACTATGTGTAGAATATATTTATTTTTATTTACGCCAAAATAAAAAAATCACTATTGATCATAAATTACTTAAAAAAAATTTCATTAGGTATGAATACATTAGAATAAATTTAATTCAAGTAATTGAATATAAACTGCTCAATTCGCATAGATTTATTTGGTTGTGTCGTATAGATAAATTTGAGAAAATAGTGTGTCGCAAATAGATGAAATCGAAGATTATTTTGTCATTAAAAATCCATTTTAGTAAGTATCAAATTTCTGAATAAATTTTACGCTTTCAGCGCGTATAATTTATATAAAAAACGATATTTTGAATAAATTTATATGTTAAGAATCATGTTTATCGCATTTATCGTATTATTCACATTTTTGCTAGCCTCCATTTCTTGTAACATTACATATATTTCAAGTCGTTCTACATTAATCATTCCATGTAGCTATTTTAATGTGTTCAATATAATTCTGATAAATTACATTTTGTTTATTTATTTTGGATCAGTATACCGTCAAATTAAAAATGATATCAAAAAGAAGAAGTACAAAATTAGACCATGTACATAATTATCACAATAGTATAGAACTATTATGTACATAATTATCACATGAGTATAGAAATACGAGTCACGAATAATATATATCGAAATATATTTACATATTTGATGGTATTGTATTTTAATTCATAACTTTGTTTATGTCTTTATCATCTGTACATCGTCTTTCAGCAGTTATAGCACAATTTCTTTAGAAATAACATTTTTAATTGACCAAATTTGTTTACTGTATCTTCTACCACTTCCAGGCTAGTATAACATACGAGATCGATCACAGGATCTACATATGTACATATGATGTACAAGTTCTCTTAGATCGATTTCGCATAATATCAAGATATCAGATAATATTAATAAACGTTGTAAATTACATATTTGTCATTTTTTATTTAATAATTTGAAAACATGACGTTTTGCATCACAATAATTCCCATTGGACACAATTCATGTTTTATTATTTTAAATACTTAATCATAATATAGCAAAATAATTCTTAAAATTGTATTTGACTTAAAGTTATATACATTCATCAATTGATATCAAATGTCGTGTAAAAAGAAGGAGAAAAAATGAGGTTAAGACATTGTTTATTTTTAATTTTGTTTTATGATTGTATGTTTATTAAAATATTACAATATCACTAAAATTGATACTTTAGTATTTAAAATTATTTGTTTGAAAACATGGTAAAAAATCTTTTGAAACCAAGCTCTTAAAAAATTATTTGTATTTAAATATGTCTAAGCAACAGTTGTCTCGAATAGTGTGTTGTCTATCGTATTTTACATGGTGTTGCTTTTTATATAAATACATACCCATCGCAATAAAACATGTATGTCAAGTTAGGATAGTGTGGAGGTCAACCCTTTTTTCCTACCCCGAACATGTACAGCTTACAGCTTAATGGTATGTATGTTTGTTTGGAGATTGATTGAACTATTGAAGTCCCCGTAGATGAAATTGTATGAAACGTTGTTGTCACTAAATTCAATTTTTACAAAAGTTGTTAAAAAATATTTGAGATGTACTCGTACTATTACTAAAATGTATGTAGTTTAAAACAAAAATTAAATTATCTAGTTTGGGTGTTTCGGCGTTTTTTATATGATGTAATAAAATGGGAATATAGGCAGTTAAATAAATAAATTTGTCATTATAAAAATTATGACAAATTTATGAATTGGAATTTTTTTAAACAAGTTTGGTTGAGATATTATATTTGTCTTTATTTATACAAATTTTCAGCATTCTTGGATTTATGGTTTTTGAGATGTATAAAAAAATGAAATAAAAATTCAAATGTTAATAACCCTTGACTAGAAAAAAATTAAAAATTCGGATTATAAAAGTTTTTTAAGCCTATAATTTTCTTTATTTTTTGAAAATTTGGGCTATGTGCATTAAGCGGATCAAATGCTTTAAAGGGGGACACAGACACACTAAATATTCTATTCCAAATTCTGAGTTAATCCATATGCATAACATATGTATATGCTGCAAAGTTTCTAAGGTGATTTTTTTTTATTTCAATGTGGAAAAAACTATGATATAACTATTTTATTTATTTATTTATTTAGTTGTTTCTCGGGCAACTAACAGGTACTATGTCAAATATTAATTTAACAAGTTGCCACAATAACAAGTTGCCACATTCTGGAGACTTACGATATTAATCGTCTCACAGATCCAGACTGAAAACACAATTAAAAACTGAGTCTCCACCGGGAATCGAACCCGGGACCTTTGGATCAGCAGTCAGATACCCAACCAACTGAGCCACGAAGACCGACAAAACTATATATTTTATACATATACATGGCCATAAAAATCTCGCGGATCATGGCTTGAAACTATGTATGTCGACATGTTCAGAGAAATAAATTCTCTTTGACAAATCGACAGTTGAATTTGGAATGTTTTTAATAGGGTCATTTCCTCATATATTATTATAGTCTATGTGCACCTTATATTATAAAATATACAATATTATCTGTAGCATAGTTCTTCATTTGATGATTTTGCCATTATTAAGCAAGACTTTCCCATGGACGTAACGGGATGTATATGAATGAGAGTATCACTTACTTGATCGTAAGTATGTGTTCCACTTTGCAAAAATCTATTAACTCAGTTCCTACCCGACATAGTGTAATTAAAAATCATGTAACAAAATTGTAATAGCCTCTTTGTTTTACTAAATAAAATTAATTATTCTTATTGTACTTGTACTTAACCGCATTTTTCTATTTACCTACATTCTATTTTATACTTATAAACTGTTACATTTTTCATAGAATTATAAAGTTCTGTACATATATGACGCAATTTTAAGAACGATTTTAACGAGGAATTTTAATAATTACTAGTTGCATGTAACACATGAGATCCAACTGTCGATAGCGATAGTATGTATAGTTGAAGAATATGTACCAAACTATAAACCCATAGATACAAATTATTGAATATTTTCAGATATTTTGTTTTCTATACAACATATGTAGGTATGTATGTCAAGATAGGATAGTATGGAAGAAGATCCTTTTTCCTACCCAGAATATGCAAATTGCATGATGGTATGTATGTATGTTTGGAGATGAAGTAACAAACTATTAAGTCTTCTTACATATTGTGTATAGGCGACTGCCATACAAAATGTATGAAGCGATGTCGTCACTAAATTCAATTTTTAAAAAAATTGTTAAACAAAAATTGAGATCTTCTACTACAATGTTAATATTTTTTATAGAAAATTAAATTATCTAGTTGGGGTGTTTCGGCTTTTTTCGATAATTGTAAAAGTTTTGGAAATATAGGCAGTTAAACTCATAAATTTATCATAAAAAAAATATTTTTCTTAATAAAAAATGTTTGAGAAACCCTGGAATTTTTTTGAAAAAACGTATTTGAGATTTTGTATTTGTCTATGTTTGTACCAATTTTCAGCGTTCTACCGTTTATGGTTTCTGAGATATATGGAAAAATAAAATAAAAATTCAAAAGTTGATAACCCCTGACTAAAACAAAAATTCAAAATTCCGAGTATAAAATTTTTGTAGGCCTGTAACTGTTTATATATTCTGAAATTTTAGGCTCTGTAAATTGAGCGGATCAAAAGTTATAAGGGGGGGACGGACACACAGACACACAGACACACACACACACAGACACACACACACACAGACACACACACACAGACACACACACACACAGACACACGAAATGTTCTACTCCGAATTCTGAGTAAATCCGTGTATGGAACATATATGCTGCGAAGCCTCTAAGTTGGTGTTTTTTGACTTTAAAGTTGGAAAATCCATGAAAAAAGTAGACCTCTCCATACAATTCTCGCGTATTCTGGCTTGATACATTGTCGATATGTTAAGAGAACAAAGTTCTCCTGAACAAATCGACAGTTGGATAAATTTTTAACAGTTCCTAGCACCCTGTGCAAGTGGCGAGTTTATTACCAGTCCAGACAACCACTTTTCTTTTTCTTCTTCTTCTTTCTTGACCTCATGATCGAGGATGTCAGCAAATCTCAGTCATTCGCCGAATATCAGCCTGCATGTAGAACGGTCCTGGGCATTTCGAAGGTCTTCGGTCATCGAAGATTCTGTAGCTGACCTAGCAACGTCACTCAATCGGGTCAGTGAGAGGACCTTTGGATCCACTAACTTCCACGATTCTCATAACGACGAGGATATCTGGATCCCTTCTGGAGATTCTTTTTATGTAGCCCATTTAGCTTATGCCCATAGAAAAATCATTGGTTTTTCTGGCAGTCCATGGTATTCGCAACATTTTCCGACATCTCGAAAGCATCAATACCATTTCTGACTCTTTTAGAGACCATTTCTCTATTCAGTAAAAAAGACATAGAAAGTTTGCGTCTCGACTAACCTTAGTTTCTTCTATCTACTTTAATACTTAGAATAGATTATTTTAAAATTTCAATTTAAAAGGAGGAAAAATGTTTTAAGTAAGAGTAAGAGTTTAATTAAAATTTGATCCATTATAAATAAAGTCTAACTTCAAAATTCATTCTTTCTAAAAACATGTAAACTTTAAAAATCTATCTTCATTTATTTATTTTACAAATAATCATTACTAACGCTACTATTTTTTACGATAAGAATACAATGGACTTAAGAAATGTACTTGTCTAAGCTACTTCTAACCCCGGTAGCTTTACAAAACATTCTTGTTATACATTTGTAAAATGTCATGTTGAATCGTTCACAAAGTAATTATTTTTAAAAGGAAAAGATTCTTTTTGATTAATGGTATGCGTGCAAAGAAAACAGAAGGTATCCATTTTGTAAAGAAAAATCGTTTGAAATAAAGGCACAATGCTACCGAATATAATTGTTGAATACACATAGGTATTAATGTTTTATTAAATCTATGGTTTATATTCAAATTAAGAACACGCTCCACTGACGCTTGCATAACAAAAGAATATACATAAATTAGAACATAGCACTTCTCATTGTTGTTGTTCTAAATGTGAATCGATTAAAAGAAACATCTATCTACAATATCTATGGATACTTTTTGTCCAAATAAAATTGAAGTGAATATATTGTTCTTAATTTATTATTTTTTTGAACTGTCGATTTGTTCAAGAGAACTTTATTCTCTTGGCATATCGACAAAGATTCAAGCCAGGATACGCGAGATTGTAAGATGGGTCTATATTTTTCACGGTTTTTCCAACTTTGAAGTCAAAAAACACTAACTTAGAGGCTTCGCAGCATATATGTTCTATATGTATGGATTTACTCATAATTCGGAGTAGAACATTTAGTGTATCTGTGTCTTTGTGTGTGTCAGTGTATCCCCCCCTTATAACTTTTGATCCGCTCAATTTACAAAGTCCAAAATTTCAAAATATGCAGATAGTTATAGGCCTACAAAACTTTTATACTCAGAATTTTAAATTTTTGTTTCAGTCAGAGGTTTTCAAGTTTTGAATTTATACTTTATTTTTCCATATATCTCACATAATTTGGTGCGAGAGATAATTATATGTGATTGCATTGGAGTAAAAGAGAAAATTTGTCTGCAGTGTGTGCCTATATTAAACTATCTCTTTCTCTCCTAATATTTTCTGTCGTGAGTGCTCTTTCTTGGTGATTTTGTATGAATTCGTTAAACTGTACCATTTTTGAAGAGCGTTTTGTTCTCATATAACGTGTCTATATAAAAATTGTAATTGATATGTGTTATGCGTTATTGTTTTTCCTCTTAATAAATATATACAAAAGGTTCGTTCCTTTATTTTTTTTGCGTGATTTACATTTTTCATTCGGTCCGTTCGGCAGACTGTTCGTTTCCCATATTAAATATTCTTTGCACTCTCGTCTGTAGAAAGTGATCGTTCTACCCGCCCTACTTGTCCCGTCTGCATCTCGTCTCATTAACCGATTAAGAATCGGTCATTTGAATCGTTCCCATCCGACTCACCGCCCGGAATCTTTTTGGCGGGCAAACCGGATCACTCCATTCATGGTCAACAGACATACCAATTTATTTTTATAATCAACCCAATAAATACTTATTAATTAAATACGTACGCATCATTTTACGCTGTGTCGGCTTTATGACATAAAAAGATAACTTGTTCAGACGATTCATTGCTTATTGTATAGGTACATAATATACTTATATGTATCTTATTTTACTTCGTTTTATGGCTCTAGGCCCTTAAAAGGACTAAAATCTGTCTGGTGAAATCTTTACTGTTTTCCATAGCTTTATACGGATTGGTAACGTTTAAACACGCATGAATTCTTTGGTAATATATAGTGTGGATGGTGTTTATGTCATGTCTAATAGACAAATGTCTCAATTTCTTAGGAACTAGTTGGTCTACGTGGCTCTTTTAGATGGACATCTGAATCCCGGATTGAATTCCCGGTCGGGATACATTTAAACACGGTTCGTCAAGAACGTTCCCTTTTTAAACGTCGCAATCAAATTGCATACTCCAGAATTACGCAGAATATAATATACCTAATTATTTACAGAGTTTGAAAATTAGAATCATAAGTTTTGTAGGCCTAATTTTGTATACCTTCAGAAATTTTGTGCTCTATGCATCAAGCGTATCAAAAGCTAGTAGGAAGTGGGACACTGTCGAAAACTGTGGAAGATAGAAACTTTTTTATTAGTAAAAAATGTATAAAATTTTGTCAGTTTACAGAGAGTTTCTAGTATTTATTCTCTGGAACCTATAGTTTTCAAGTTTTAAGCGATAAACCGAAAAAAATAGTAAAAATGTATGGCCTTCCAGACCTCCCCCCCCCTTCTCCTTGAGATCACCTCTCAGGGTGAGGTGTTTTTGGTATGTTTACCTCCTAAGGACCCCGAACTCAATGCTGAAGTCAAAAATAAACTCTACACCCCTTTCTGAGAATTTGTTGACTGGACTATGAAGGCGACGATAGCAAAATAAAAAAAAATATTCGATTTAAAAAATACAGGTTATTTATTAATTTCTTTTACTTATAAACTTTTTTTGACGCTGTACATCTTTCCAATTTCATAGTTTTTTTTTGTCTAGTTAAGTAATAATTATGTGGATATTATATTTGAACCAATTTTTTTTCTACTCCAAATGAAACTCATTACGCTTACACATTATTTAAATTTAACCACCATGCCACTGCAGTCCTATATAATTAAATTTATTTTCTTTGAATTTAATGTTAAATTGGTATTTTTCTAGAAATACCTAGTCAGTGACTCCCAATACCAAGATAAGCGTCAAAATTATTTTATTATTGATGCTCTTGAAATTAACTTAATAATGATATTAAATTTTCATAGAATGGTTGATGGTTGGAGTTATTCTAACTGACGATGATGCAGTCGCTGTTAAACCGATTGTATAAAATAGCTCATTCGTGTAATAGGTAGGTAATAATTATTTTTTTAAGCGAATCTAACAGGACGTTGACACAGAACATCAAACCACCATAATTTTGTGAAGGGTTTGTGATTAAAAAATTTTCTTCATGGTTACAATCCTAGGATTGATTTGCACCATCACTATATATCTCCACATATCTCTATTGTCCGCCAGCCTCTTCATCTATTGTAAGCTACTAAAGCGCACATCACTGATCACCTGGTCTATATACCTGTCTCTAGGTCGACCTCTATAGTTTCTGTTACAATCGCCTATGTAATAAAGGAGGGCAGTATAAAAATTACATTTCATATTATAGTGTAATTTTCGTGTAATTAAATTTGATTCTTTATTGTTTTCATATATTTATCAATAACTCAGTTGACCACAATTACTGAGATTAATTTATACAACGGCAAATTTTGACAGTATCGCACCACATCTATGGCAGAAATGCTATGCCATTTTTTTTTTAAATATGAACCTATAATCATTCATGCTTCAAGAGAGTAATTGTTCGATAACAAGTTGAGATAACTATGTCGCCTAAGGGCTGTTGCGGAAAACATCTGACGGTTCTCCAAGTAAGTAATATAATAATTTTGCGATGGCGGCGATAAAAAAATGAACGCGGGGAGAATTGGAGGCGAAAAACCGGCCGCGGCGAGCAGTTGTTATTTGTTTTGTTTCGGTTTTTTAACACACACGGACCAACCTGAGTGGTATCTCATACACCTGCGGTGAATTTATTGGGAACAGGTAAGTGTGTGAGATAATAGACTGTCTACCTACATACTTTGATACGCCAAAAATTAATATTTATAATGAAATAACTATCTGCATTCTAGGTGTGGGATGGATCAAATATGTATTGGGTATACATTATCATATTAAACGTAACTAAAAATGAGCATTTATTGATGATTGAAGTCAGTATTATTAAACACTAATAGTGATGTGAAAAGCAAAATTTACAATGGCATTGATAGCTTAATTTTGATTTTGCATAACTCAAAATATAGAAAAAAAGAAATATATAGGTACAAGGTTTACGTTTTTCGTTTTTATTAAAAAAAATATTTATTTATGTATTTTTTACATGTTTAAATGACATCGTACATAGTTCAGCAATGAGGTTCCTGAGCCTTTCTGATTGTATCCATTTTAAGTGAGACGAGACTCTTGTGTGGAAACACACGCAGGTGTTGTGCTTATTTTTACACATACATACATACCATCACGCAATGTCCCTCGCGCGGTAGGCAGAAAGAACCGAACGCCACTTATTTCTATCTTGACACACATTCATCGCCTCGTCGATATTCATACATCGTCTTATACATGTTCGTCTGTTATTCATGCTTCTGACATTTCCGTCATTCAAAATACCGTTCACATGGACGTGCCATCCCTTCCTTGGGCGGCCCCGAGAATTCCATTCCTGTCCGCAATGTATATTTTCTTCGGAAGGCGTTCTTCATTCATTCTCCCCATGTGGCCAAGCCATCTCAACGTCTTCACTTTCATTTTTATTAGTAAATGAAATAAATGAATGAATTTATTAAGTAAATGAATACCTCCACAACTGTCGCTGGTTATCCTCCATTGTGGAGTATGACGTGATGGTATGTATGTATATATTGTATTATTTTCATTTATAAATACTTCCTTGCACCCAGTAAAAGTGACGAGTTTATTGCCAAATGGCAATTTCTTCCTTCTAATCAGTGTTGCCAGCACAAAGAAGCAATATTTTCGTGAGAAATGAATTAAAATAAATTTCTCCTCTGCTGGAGATCGAACCCAGGACGTCCGCACAGAAGCCAAACGGCTTACCAACTGTTCCACGGCGGGCGGTCGGTAGGTACTTTTGAACTTATGTGAATTTTTCCATACCTTCAGGTCAGCGTTGAAATTAATCATTGTAGGAAGGGTTTAACTAAAATATGTTATTTGTTATGAAGAGTTTAACTATTGATATTTTTTACTTGTCATTGAACCCGGAACCTACAGATGAGGATATAGTGTGAAGCTTGGTCTAGATATTGATAAAAATGAGACGAAGAAGATCTTCAGGGTTACTCGTGTTGATAAAGATTAGATTCGGACATTAGTATTTTATCTGATTCATATTAACTAATTAATAACGTTAATTTATACAAAAAATAATGACAATTTCATACTAAACTTTGATCTTTACGATTAATTAATATTTTTAATAAATAAAAAAAACACTTGTTTAGAATCAATTTCACTATTTACTTAAGACTACAACCGGTTTCGTGCTAAGAACATTTTCAAGTAGTAAATATACATAAGTTTAACAGAGTATTTATACAAAGACAAGCTAGATTTTTTCATGGGTAGCAAACAAGTGAATCTGGAGTGAGGTTATAATTAAAAACAATAAGTTAAATACATTGTGAACTAGAAACAATTATATAAAACAAATACAATTCTAAAAAGAGAAAAAGTTATATACTTAAAACAAAATCTTCGAAAAGTTTAAATAAGTTTGATCTTTACGAATTTTTATGATTGAATGTAGATACGTATTAAGATTTGATAATGATCGAGTACTGGTTTATACGTTTTTAAGATTAATACAAGATAAGAACGTACTAAGATGGTGTCATCAGTAGCAGCTAGCAGCCCTACAGGCAATGTTTAAACGAACATTATACTTTTTAAAATCCCTGTCTTTTGATAAATAGAATTCCAAAAGTCTGAAACAATCCAATGAAACCTCGTGACAAGTTTTTATATCTGAATATCGGTACAACCGATATGTGGAAGAGCAGACAACGTTGAAGATAATTTTTGAAAAATCCGTGTCCTTTGATAAATCGAAGTCGTCCAGCGTTTCTCCCAGACTTAGGTATCCATAAAACTTCTTATACATGTATCTCTCTCTCTGCCTGTATTACATTTCACTATCGAGTGAAATTCTTCACAAAGATATTTACATCTTTAATTATATCTCGGTACTTTCTCAAAGCAAATTCTTTTCAATATGAACCTGTTTCATTGAGATTTTTATAATATGACCCAAAATAAAAACTCACCCAAATTCGGAACCGTTCCGTAATTTTTTTTTCCAATAAATTCACCCGTTCCCAGTACGAAATATTATATTTCATCATTTACTACACGTAATATAATGTGGTGAAATTGATATTTGATGTAAAAGATACCGGCTTCTGCTTCTGATATGAACTGACGGTTGGGGTAACAGATATAATCCTCATTAGGAATGGGACAACAACAAGAACAATGTATCGTTAAAATAATATATATTTATTTATTTCATTTGTTTTCGGTAATTTTATATTATAATAACATTCTTTATACGGATGTATTACATATGTTAAAAAACTAAAACGAATTAAATATTTCCATAGTGTTAATAATTAATTTTAACTGGTGTACTTATATACTTAAAACTATCAAAAATATTTATATTCATAATACAAGTGTGTGAGTGTATTGGTGTGTGGATGTGAGTGTGTGAGTGTGTGTACCTATGTATATAGTGTCAGAGAGAATATATATAATGTATATCTGCAAGCTCAGACAAGTTATTCCAATCAATCTCGATACTGCAATCGTCTGGTGAAATTTAATCATTTTTCTAGATTAATCCTGAAGTAATTGCAGTGAAAAATGAATGAGTTTATATTCGACCTATTTATTTTTCACCTGTATATCTTGCGATCTGTGTAAGTGGCGATTTTAAAACCCAATAAATAATGTGTTTTTAATGTGTTGTATCACACATAGTACAATATTTTAACTCACTATTTTACAACAAAATGCAGCCTTGGACTATCACAACACATTACATAATCATCTATAAAATAATATAAAATACAAGTAGTCAACTTAAAAAAAAATAAAATAGAACAGGAAAAAAACAGTAAAACAACACAATTTGTCAACTACACTGAAAAAAAAATGTGATCACCGAACTGGCTACCTGCGTTTTTAGCCAAACCTTTGTTATCAGTACAAAAAAAAATAATCTATTTACGACTGTACTGTTATGTTAAGCGCACAAAATATCTTGTAGCACAAAACGAATTGTTTTGTAGTCACTATAGTTCGGTTAATTTTAACATTTTTTTTTCAGTATAACAACTGTTTTCAGCCCAGAGAAGTATTTTTTGTGTGCGATATAATTTCAAATAAATTAATTTATGCATCGTCTCATAAATTCTCGCCGGTGGTTCTAACTTGTGACAACTTGTTATTGAGGGCAAGTTGTTAAGTAAATATTTGACAAAAATCTACTCAAAGGACCAAAAATGTGTGGTATATTTCCTTATACAAAAGGTTTCATATCCCACGGAATTATTGTGGAATGTATGATTTAAGGAAACTAACGGGCTATTTCACCACCTCTGGATAAAGTTCTAGATAACTATCCATAAGATAAATTTATCTTAAGGATAAATAAAGCGAGCGTTTCACCACCTACAAATTTCTTACAGATTGTTATCCGACGGATAAAGGGTGGCAACGTTGTAATTTCATCTATTTCAATGGTCTTGTCTATGGGTTGATAAAGCTGTCACATTGTAAATCGTAAAAAGTCGCAGTAAACAACGGACAACGGTAAATGAACACGCGGTCAAAACGAACACGTGGACACAAAACAAGATATTTCAAATATTTTGAGAATGTATAAAAGAGAAAGAACTACGAATTTCTGAGAGGATGACATCAACGTGTTGGTGGATTTAGTTTGTCAGCATAAAAATGTTATAGAAAATAAGATATAAGAAATAATAATTCCTTTTATGAGTCCTAAAATGTTCTGTGCAGACGTTTTCGTCAATCTAAACCTCGCCTTGAAATCAATATTGTCGAACTCCGAAAAATAATCTTTTCGCATTTGGAATAAATCTCTGACGCCGATTTTGTCTCGTACCTATTATGTAAAAATACGATATCATCGTCGATTTGGTCATAAATTTCGATCATTTAAAAAATAACTTATACTCAGTTTAACTTATCTATCACTTATCGCGAACCTATTCCGCTAGACAACATATCTAGAACTTTATCCATGGGATAGAGCTATCAGAGAGTCGTGAAACGCATTTTTCGGCTTATCCGTTAGATTTGTGTTAGATTGGCTATCGGGCACTTTATCCAGAGGTGGTGAAATAGCCCGTAAAAGACTCACATCACAAATACTGATTTTATTGTAATAATAGATCCTTTATGGAATCGAGTGATACACCGCAGCATAATGATATTCTCCACACTGTTTGATGGTCGTATTATCACCATAGATTTTTATTATAATATACTAGATGTAGTACCTACTCCGTGCAAAAAGTGAATTATGGAATATCGCGCATTTGACGTATTGGTTGGCAACATATTTCAGTTTTCCTTACATTTCAACACATCCTAGATAACTGTTCTATAAACCTTAATAAACAAAGTGTTTTTTTCGACAAATAAATCCGAAAAAAAATCACATTAGTCATTATTCTCCATAGAAAAACGATATGGGCTGCCCACCAAAATGTCAAAAATCCCCCGGAAAAATGCCTCACTTCGTTTCATACAAAATTTGCTAACTTTGCTAACTATGGTTTGAACCAGCCGGACACGTAAAGTAAGTAAGTATGTATATCACATATAATAAAAATCTATGATTATCACCGACCGTTGTATAATCACTGATCGCAGGTGAGTCCAGGTAAGGGAAAAGAAGTGAGAGGAGGGGTTAAATTAAAATTACAAGTAGGTACGAGTAATTATACTATACCATAGAAAAAAAACATAAAAGAAAAAAAAACAAATTAGATATAACAATATCTTACGGTGTTCCTGTCAATTGTCCAAGAAGCAATATAAAAATATAATAATATAAAACGAATTCCGTTTTTTTTTTTCAATTCAATACTAGTCTCAGTATATTTATAACAGTCGGCCATTTGAACAAATATGTTAATATGGACGAATGTTTGTGTGAAATTCATTTTTCACTTTCTCCTTTATCGGGTCTACTGAGTAGGTGACTGTTCATAATATTTAGCTCACTGTACGGTATTATTTGTGTCTTACAACTTCATACGTATTCTTCAATAGCCGCACAGCGCAGTGCCATGCCGCTGCTAAGCTTTAATAAGCACGCTATACCAAAGCTTTTATATATATACATCTTATACATGCACGAGTGAGCTTTTACTATACATATACACAATATTTAAATATCTGTCTATATCGGGCTCTTCAATTCAGTTTATAAGTGTCTTGTTTATTAACACGTTCTAAGACTTCTGCAATAAATTCTTTTTAGAGTACAATTGTGATGTGACAATCCTATTATGGGTGAAGCGGGTGTTGGTCGCAAGAAAAAAAACAACGGGAAAGAATACGTAAATAAAAAAATTTAAAAATATTATGTTAACTTATATGGCGTTATAAAATTTTAATAAATAAATTATTATTCACGGTTATAAGTATGACGATTAGGTACTGACAATTGTGAACAATTTGGTCGTCGATATTAATCTTTTGAGGCCTCAATCATTCTCAATTGCAATTGGTTCAGGATTAATCCAGAAATTTCACATTTCAGAAGATTGCAGTATCGAAATTGATTGTAATAAATTATGCGAGCTTGCACATATATATTCTTTCTCTGACACTTATACCTATACACACACTCATACACCCCAATCTCACACACACACTTGCGTATACTGATTATATACTTTATTCATAGTTTTATGTATGTAAACAAACCAGTTAAAGCTTATTACTAATACTGTGGAAATTTTAGTTGGTTTTAGTTTATTTTATACAATAAATCTGTATAAAAAAATATTATACTTACCGTGAATTTTCCGAAAACAAAATAAATAATAATTTGTCTATTTTAACTAAAATATGGAAATAAATAAATTTGCATTTTACATGAAATAAAAATTTCTTTTGTTTTGTTTTCATTCATTCATACCATCATGGCATATTTATTTATTTGTATATACACCTACAAGCCAATTACAAAAGTTATTCATACAGTAGTTGCACAGTATTAAAAAATAATGATCTACAAATTAAGAAAAAACAAAAACAATTAATACTCTACAATGTGGGGTCACCGGCGATTTTTATCAACCTCTATCTCCACGTTTCTTAATATGTGCCGAACGCCGTGGCACAGTTGGTAAGCCGTTTGGTTTCTATGCGTGCGTCCTGGGTTCGATCCCCAGCAAAGGAGAAATTTACTCAAATTTATTGCTCCTCTGTGTTGGAAACACTGGTTAGTTGGAATAAATTGCTATATGGCAATAAACTTGCCACTTGCGCAGGAGCAAGGAAGTGTTTATTATTATAAGATAGTTAACATTCATTGTATTCCCCAAATAGGGAAATGAAGTTATGGTATGGTTTAGATGGTATGAATGTAGAATTTTCTTAGCGATTCAAATTCATGTACTTAATTAAATAAGTTTAAAACATAAATAGTATACTTATTATTATTTTTTTAATTACATAATTGAACTGCATACAAACAACACAAGGTTAAAATTGCAATGAATAAACTTAAGAGGGTGACTGCTGCAAACGTACCTATTTTTTCAATTTGATATACCATCATTATTACTAAACGAATCAAAAAATAACCTAGTTAGTTTGGATATTAATAAAGAGAAATATACCTTAACTTTTTGATTATGTTCTGTATATATTCTTGTAGGAAAATAATAAGCATACCCCGATTTTAGATATTTATCTTAAATATCTAAAAAAATATAAGGTATAGAGCAATATTTTTTTTTATAAATTAAAGAAGAACAAAATATCTGGAAAAATATGATATGACGTTGCATTAACGCATCAGGTTAAGTAAATAAACCAAAAAAACTTTTATTACGCAATGGCGCTGAATGGAAAATAAAAGTTTTTTCGGTTTATTTACAACGTGACATCATATTTTTCTAGATATTTTTGTCTTCTTTAATTTAAAAAATATATATTACTCTACGCCTTATATTTTATTAAAAATATATGATAAACGTTGAAAATCGGGGTATGCCATTATTTTTCTACAAGAATTTATACAGAACATTATCAAAAAGTTAAGGTATATTTTTGTTTATTAATATCCAAACTATCTAAATTATGTTATTCAAAACGATTTGATAAGAAATAATGATGGTATATCAAATTGAAAAATAGGTACGATGGCAGCAGTCCCCCAATTAATATATAATTGTTAAACTATCCCTATCTAGTGTCAATTACTTGTGGCAAACCAATTCATATAAGTAATAACATACTGGGATGTGAATGTGTAGTGGGTGAAAATGTGAATGAGGTGTTATCTTGCTTAGCTGATTTTAAATTGGACAGTAAATTTTTATATTGGTAAGGCAAGTTATGGAAAATATCTAGTTGTATAATAGGGTACTTTTATGCTTATTGTAAGTGGTGAGGATTAAGTTATAAAAAAACTGCTTGGTATTTTGGCGGAAAATATAATTGTAATTATTTTATTAAACAAAATGGGAAATATGAATATAAAAAAATATATTATTTTTTTGTGATTTAAAAATAAAAATGTAACTCTAATAAGCAGGTACCTACTTTAGGTCGAAAAGTTGAATTTAATAATTACATAAGATAAAATAAAAGAAATGTCAAAATAATTTTAACTTTGTTCAATAATACTAACTCTTTCGTCGCTTTTCTCAAATACTCCATATTCCATGGTGAATTTTTAGCACAAAATTTATACAGTGGGTGCCTACCTACGTTAATTTTTGTAATCTGAATTATTGTCATTTGGTCAAACAATTAACTTTCTCTAGCTTTGTTCTCAGGCGACGTTAGACTGTGCTATTTTTTCACAGGATGTTTTTAGCGAAAAATTATGCTAATCACAAAACATATTATGAATTATTCATCGTGTGACTATTTTTATTGCTTGATTGTGGAAATCAAACGACCGGACACGAGGAAGTATTGACAGAATTTTTTTTGCAATGTTTATGTTTTTTGGTCAA
The DNA here is from genome assembly GCA_963576475.1 of Molanna angustata. NCBI lineage: Eukaryota > Metazoa > Arthropoda > Insecta > Trichoptera > Molannidae > Molanna > Molanna angustata. The sequence continues at coordinate 9,921,399 of OY754976.1, read as the reverse complement.
GCACGTCGATTTTTAGCACCGGTGAAAGTAAGTAATTTATAAAAAAAACGCATTATTTATAGAATGCTAATGAAAACTTGACGTCGAGCGAGTGTCGTAAAACAGACAAATGTCCAAATATATGTATTTATGTAAATTTGATTCGTTGACCACATACTGATGTAAATAGATTTTGTGACATATTAACGTATTATTTATTAATTATTTATTTATTTATCGTATGGTACTAGTGAATCAAATGTTTAAATTCAAAATATTATATAATTATTACAGAAATGTTATGAAAGTAAATATTCAGCGAAAATTAATTTATTACTAGAATAAAGAAATATGTATGCTGAAAACGACGCGATAGCGAGCAGAAATATTCCAGGCTCCATTTTTATATATAGACACGTTATATGAGAACAAAATGCTCTACAAAAATGGTATATTTTAACGAATTCTTACAATATCACCAAGAAAGAGCACACATGACATAATATATTAAAGTGAGAAAAAGATTATACAATAATATTATATATTCAAACAAACACTGTTGACAGTTTTCCTCTTTTACCCCAGTGCAATCACATTATAATTATCTCTCACACCAAAATTAAATGTTTCAACTGTTGAAAATATCGACGAAAAAATCTCATTGTTCCAAATTCATAAAGATATTCTTAAAAATTCAAACCAATTGTCATTTTCTATAAACAGCAAAATAAATTCACAAGGATGTATTAATATTCCTATTTAATGTACAACTGCCTCACAACATTTCTATATTTATAAAGGTACTAAGTGGTTTAATGAACTCCCTTTGAGTCTTAGACTCGAAAAAAGATATAACATATTTATGAATGAAATAAAAAAAATTGATTATTTTTTTGATATTTCATTATTGTTTTTGTGTAGCTTCATATTCTTTAGTAAATGTACAATGTTTTGGCAAATGTAACAATACAAAATAGATACTCCCATCTTTTAACACGAGATTTTATCTCAATTAAAGAAGGTTATTATGAATCATATGATGGAAATTGTATACCTTTTGAAATTGTGATTTATATGTAAACTTTTTATTGATTTGTAATAAATAAAATTAAAAAAAATAATGACTGAGGAAGATATGTATATTAAGTAATAGCTATATGAAAAGCGAATATAACAACAGAATCCCTCTGCATACCTAATATGACTTCGAATATGAATTGGCTAATCTCTCGTTTACTAAAAATAAAAATTTCAACCGAAAAAAAAACATAAAAATATTTTAATTATCGAATAAATATGCAGCAAAAATGATATATTATGTGGTCGATCTTTTACAGTTCTAGTGAAATTTTTACAAATTTTCATCACACAACTACAATTTTGACTACGAAAATACGTCCGAACACTACAACATCTTGAGTGTAACTAAGTACGGTAAAAAGTGAGTTTTGCGCCTTAATTTTCGTTTACCAAATTGAAAGACTAGTAACGTGTCTATTATTTTTATATATAATTGCTCTTGAGTCAGAATACGATTGTGCAGAAGGAATGTAGCATACATTTCGCAGTTTCATACATATCCTATATTCGGGCTTGAATGTATGTAAAAATACTAGTCTACTTAAAGGTACAGTCAGACGCTATGGCAAACGACCATAATATATTCGTAAGACATAGAATTTGCTATATGCCATAGAGAAATCTATAGCACTCACACGAGTATATACAATATGGCATAATTCGCTATGGCAATATCCCGGGCATAGAAAACTATGGCAATCGAAGACATAGCATATGGCGTCCCACTCAGACGCTATGTCGTTTGTATTCCAAATAGTCATATTTTTTTCTATGGCGCTACTGTTCGTTGACATCTGTGGTAGACATCATTGCCGCTTGCCGCGTACATTGTGTTTTGACGTTTGTTGTTTGTTTGTTGAAGCAGGAAAAGGGTCTTTTATTTTTTTTATAATGGAGAAAAGAAATAGGAAAATAAGTGTTAAATTGAATGACGAGCAAGTAGAAAAGTTAATAAGTGAGGTCGAAGCTGTAGAATTACTCTGTAATCCACGGCTATTAGATTATAAAAACAAGGTTAAACGCAATTCCGCGTGGAGGAATATATCCATTAATTTTGAAGAAGCCTTGCCCGCAAATGTGTTGAACAGCAAATGGCGGAATTTAAGATAAACATGACTAAGTAAAATTAAGTAATTTAACTAAAACACGACTTACCGAATTGTCAAAATGACAGAAATCAACGGCATAGAAAAATATATGTCCAACACGTTATTTTTACGGAAATATTTTTTCTATGCCATAATTGGCTATATTCTATAGCACTGCATGCGAGTGTTCACTCACACGGCTACCATAGTTTCGCCATAGTTCTATGACAAAACTGATAAAAATATGTTGCCAGTGTTGACTGGCGTACTGCCTTAGCCCTAGTCACACGTTTCTATTTTCTTAATTCACATATTTTAACGAAAAAAAAACAATCAATATTATATGATAACATATTTATATTGGTTTTTATTTTTTGACAAACTTTATAACGCAATAGAGACGAAGTTGGAATATAATATTATATTTAAAAGAAAACCGGGAAACAGGGCTTACGGCCAGCGGCGACTCTATATGAAGTGCGTTGGATCAATTGCACTACCAATTTTTAAATGGTATATTCTAAAAAATAATATTACTAGTTGCATGTAACACATGAGATCCAACTGTCGATAACGATAGTATGTATAGTTGAAGAATATGTACCAAACTATAAACCCATAAATACAAACTATTGAATATTTTAAGATATTTTGTTTTCTATAAAACACATGTAGGTATGTATGTCAAGAAAGGATAGTATGGAGGTCAGTCCTTTTTTCCTACCCGGAATATGAAAACAGCATGATGGTATGTATGTATGTTTAGATATTAAGTATCAAACTAATAAGTCTCCTTAGATATTGTGTATAGGCGACAGCCATACAAATTGTATGAAGCGATGTCGTCACTAAATTCAATTTTTGTAAAAATTGTTAAAAAAAATTTGAGACGTGCTAATACAATGCGTATATTTTTTATAGAAAATTAAATTATCTAGTTGGGGTGTTACGCCTTTTTTCGATATTTTTAAAAACTTTGGAAATATAGGCAGTTAAACACATAAATTTATCATAAAAAAATATTTCTATAAATAAAAAATGTTTGAAAAATTAAATTTCAGATTTTATATTTGTCTATATTCATATCAATTTTCAGCGTTCTAGTTTTTATGCTTTCTGAGATATATGGAAAAATAAAGTAACTATTCAAAAGTTGATAACTCCTGACTGAAACAACCTTTGCATTAAGGTATCCCAGTATTTTTTTGGCGTCACTCTTTGGACACCGGTTATATATAGATTCAAGACATCATAAAATTCATCTTTCTCGTCGTCTAATTGTCTACTGTTGGGGCGTGTAGACTTATGAGACTATAAATTAAGAACTTTCTTCTAATGCGTAGACTCATGATTCCCAGGTGATGTTCTCTTGGGTGGCAGATACAAAGGATTGTGCAGTCTCATTTCTCTATTACTTGTTTTCCATTCCATCTTATATCTTGTATTGCAGTACTTAAGTTGTTCGAAAGTAAACTGAGCGCTCTTGCATGATGAAGTGAAAGTGTATTCCAGGTTCTTATCGCATTTCCTTAAATCTTGCTGAGTCTAGTATCGGGTATAAGTCGGACTTCTTTTCTCCTAGGTTTCGTAACGGTTGGTGTTTTTGGTGAGGTTGGGTTGATGACGCCCAACCCCCTGCCAGGAGGACCAGGGTTTTTCTGTCGAGGATTTCCTTCGATTTCTAGTTGGTATTCTCTCGTTTAATGGCGCCAGAGATTCGCCAGCGCCCTTCCCAGGAGAGAAAAACTTACTGGTAGTGTTGTTAGCTCTAAGCAGCATTACATTATATAGGCATACATCTTCCAGCAAGACGCACCACTGCGACCCTACACAGTCGTTTGTGGGGGGGAAATATTTGAAGGGCGTTATGGGGCAAAGTTGAGGACCACTGTCAGGAGTGAGGAGAGCGGAAATAGGCAGCAGACAGTTCAGGTATCTCGGGTTTACCAAGCCCATAGCCTACTGGAATTAACAAAATATATATTTAGATAGATAAAGGAGACCTACATCTAGCAGTAGAGATATGACTAAGAAGAAGAAGAATATAATATATACTTAAGCTTTTTTCTCTCCATCTCCATGAACTTTAACTACGCCGAATTTCACACTCCCCCATGCGCGCAATATTCATAAAAAGAGAACTGAAATCGATCTAATAATGTCTGAATATTATGCAGCATGTATAGCAATCATTATTCAAGTTCAAAAATACAAAATTATTCAATTTAATCAAAATACAAAATGACTCAAACTGAAAACAGTTTAAACATATATTGTCATCGGTGATCTACAAATTCTGAATGTTTCAGAGCTCTCACTGGTCGTGAAGTTAGTTAAAAATCGGTTGCAAAATACCAGTACAGACAAACCGGTGAAGTTAAAGAAAATGAAAGTTTTAGCAGAAATGATTTGGTGTTTTTCTATCAAAAAACACAAGATCTTCAACGTTGATATAATATCTTTAGAACAGTTTTAAAAAGGTCACATTTTTTATATATAAATATATACTTAATTTATTTAATAAATATATTTTTTTTTTTAATAAAAAATGAATATGTCCATGTTAAACAAGTACATATACATCTTCCTACGTTCCCTAAACTAAGCATAAATGCTTGTCCTATAGGTGAACGAGATCGGTCGAGGCAGGATTCGAACTCGCGACCACTGGATTACTAACCCAGCGCGCTAACCGGTGAAGTTAAAGAAAATGAAAGTTTTAGCAGAAATGATTTGGCGTTTTTCTATCAAAAACACAAGATCTTCAACGTTGATATAATATCTTTAGAACAGTTTTAAAAATGGCACATTTTTTATATATAAATATATACTTAATTTATTTAATAATTTTTTTTTTTTTTAATAAAAAATGAATATGTCCTTGTTAAACAAGTACATATACATCTTCCTACGTTCCCTAAACTAAGCATAAATGCTTGTCCTATAGGTGAACGAGATCGTCGAGGCAGGATTCGAACTCGCGACCACTGGATTACTAACCCAGCGCGCTAACCGCTCTGCCATCCACCCATCCAATATGACTTAATAATTCATAAAAGTACACAATTAAAAATATATGTCGACAGAAATCGCAATTTAAAGAGAATAAATAGGTACAATATTAGATATTAAAAAAAATATAATATTATAGATGAAAAATAAAAGCATAGTTATAAAATACATCAAATTATTCACAGTAAAAATTAAAAAGTAAAATTAAAGCATATTATTAATGACAAGTTTTAACAAATTAATAATAGCACAAGTTTTAATTAAAAAAAAAACAATGGCCATTAAAATTGAAACGTAAAAAAGAGCATATTATTAATTGTGACAAATAACGTATGTAGGACAAATAAAAAAATACAATAAATAATTATCAGAAAAATTGAAACGTAAACCAGATCATATTAATAATTATGACAAATAAACACAAGTTATAAATGCAAGTTATAATTAATTATCAGTAAAAATAGAAATATACAAAAAGAGTGTATATTATGATATGAAATAAATTCACAAATTGTAAATACAAGAAATAATGAAAGCAAAAGACCATATTAATTAATGCCAAATGTTGTTATTAATACAAAAAATAATTTAATCACTCTGACAATGGACGTGGATCATCAGGCCTTTGTAGAGGGAATTTGAAGCAATAATGGCATAATTGATGACGATAATTGAGATTTACGAAACATAAATTCATGACACAATCTTACATAAATTTTAAATTACTGTAGGTATTTTAACAAACATTAAAACGTAGATTATATTTTAATACAAATAGTTGAAATATTGTTGATATTGCAGTAGCAATCTTTGAGGACGCCATTGTAAAGTTTTTTTTACCCATGAAAATTAATTCCGCTGTTAGGATACCAAATGTTTTGGCATCCAAAGGAGCTGCAGCATTTAACCATCGGCTTTATTTCTTTTAATTTGTAGGAAGAAAAACAAAAAATACCAAACACAGACTTAAAACAACACGTCGAACTCAGGAAAACACACCAACTGGCAGCCAAACGCTATATGAATTGATACTTAAAAAGAGACACGTATCCCACTTGCAGCGGCTATATTCGCACACTAGATCGGCACAAAATTATGTGTTTTGTTGTATGGACACTAGCACTCCAGTGTACCTATAGCTCATTGGTTCACCAATACATTGCGGAGGCGGGGCCAAATATTTTATTTATTTATTTGTTGTATTCCATTACTTCTTTGCATATTCATCCTACATAATGCTTGAATTACATTTTTATGTTATTCAAGAAAAAGACCTATTTTATAACACAATATTATCAAACGAGGCTTGTGCAGTAGCTTCGTCATCAAATCTGCAACTTGATCTTCTGAGGATACCTTTTCAACTTGAATATTATCCTCCCGTACTTTTTCTCGAATATAAAAATGTTTGATGTTGATGTGTTTGGTGCGACGATGAAATTCCGGGTTTTGAGCTAACCTTATAGCAGCACTATTGTCAATTTGAATAACTGGAATCTTGTTTAACATTGTAACTTCGGTAAATTGTTATAACCAGATTATTACTTCCCTTGTACATTCACTGGCTGCGATTATTTCTGCTTCGGTAGTAGAGGTTGCAACAACAGATTGTCTCCGACTAAACCATGATACAACACCGCCACTGTACAGTATAGCAACTCCACTCGTAGATCTTCCAGTTGTTAAGCATCCCGCAAAATCTGCATCACTGAAGCATTCTAATTCTCCAGACTTGTATCCTTGCTTGTGTGTAATGTAGCTGTTAACAGTACCAGCAACGTATCTGAAAACTCGTTTAACTTTCATCCAATCATCTTTGGAAGGTTTCTCTAAGTTACGAGAGAGCAAGCCAACACTGTATGCTAGATCAGGTCTTTTACCAATCATTAGATTACAAGCGCCCTTGAGGTGATTTTCCACGAAAACGGCGCTATACAAGTTATCCAACTATAATTAGATACATTAACCCACCCACAGCCTCTCTATAAGGGAAGGTTTTGTCAGTGGTATCTTCCTTTTTCTCTGGTAAACTTTCCTTAAGAATTGGAGTATATACCGGCTTACAGTCTTTCGTTCCAAATCTTTGGAGTATTTTCTTAGCAAAGGCCTGCTGTCCAATTTTAATATTGCCATTTTCACATTGTTGAATTTCTAGTCCAAGAAAATATGACGGTTTTTTACTTGTTATTTTGAACCTCGACTTAAGATTCTCTATAAAAAGCTCAGCTTCGTGTAAATCAGATGATGCGATTGAACCATCATCTACATAAACACAAATAATCAGTTTATTTCCATTTTGGTTTCTGATGTAGAGACATGGATCTGCTGAACTGGTTTTAAAACCTAGCTGTGATAAAAATTCTCCCAATACTTTATTCCAACAGCGTGGGGCCTGTTTCAAACCGTATAAACTACATTTCAATTTACACACTCTTCCAGAGCCATCATTGTATCCTTCTGGTTGATTCATATATATGGTTTCTGTAAGTTTCCGTATAAAAATGCTGAACAAACATCAAACTGAATGAGCTGCATTTTCTCGTTTGCTGCAATACTAAGCACTGATCTAACTGGGTGCACGGTCGGCGGGTCTGTTGTCTGCTCACAAAACGGGGCGGGGAATGGTGGTCGTTGATCGTGCATCCTTATCCGATCCTCACCTCCTCGCGGTGCCCCCTGGTAATTTGACGGTCATATGGGACGTCACGTGTATCCTCATGCCTACGCGTGTGGACGCTTGGGGCGGCCCATGGGCCGTTAAAGCTAACGAGGACGGATGAAAAACCCAAGCTAAGGTCTGTCGTGCCGAGAGCTGAATGGCACTTGGGTTACATAGTGTCAGAAGCGACTCCTGGGGAAACCGGGCGAAATCCCCTTGTAATGCAGCCTTCTGCGTCTAAGAGGCTCTGGGCGCAGTGACGTATATTTCCTCATTACTCGTGGGAACTACATGGACAATTTAAAAATAAAATCTCATGATAGTGAAGGAGAGAGCGAAGAAGACAGTATCACTGTCTTGCTGCAGGGTTGTTCAGAGGCCCTCAGCAGAACAGTGATAGATCAGTCGGAGGGGTGTGACTCCCCAATGACTGTAAATTCCGATGTGGAAACAGGGACTGAATTGGCCCAATCTACTAGGAATAATTCTCCATTATCTGATATAATGGAGTATGTGGATATCCCACAGATCCCATCAGTGGCGAGTACGTCTCAAACCCTGACAGAGGACTGTGAGGAATCCAATATTGGACAACACAGTGTAAAATGCTGTGGAGCATCCAGAAGAAGGCTGAAGAAGGCTCTGATTAGGGGTGGGATGTCTACAGACCCTGCTGACAAGCCCGCCACCGACATTCATCCTTCAGCTGTTAAAAGGCCAAGGCAGGATGACTCTATTGAGCATCCCAGTAAGAAGGACAAAGCTGAAGCAATGTCCTACCGAAAAGCCATCAGCCACAAAGTCGGAATCTGCTCTAATACCGACTCAAAACTTACCGACAAGGAATTAACCACCCTTGAGGTAAGGCTAAACGAGGCCGTGTTTCAGGCAATGGATGCAAGGCAGTATATTCCAAGATTCGAATCTTGTGTTCCCAAGGTGGGCATACTAGCCATCACATGCATAGACCAAAGATCCAAGGAATGGATCGAGAAATTAGTTCCTATCTTACCCTGGAAGGGGGCGGAACTAAAGGTGATCCAAGGGCATGAACTGCCTAGGAATCACATAGCTGTGGCAACCATCCCAGGTAAAGCCTACCTAAAACCTCATATGGTATTAAGATTACTAGAGAGCAATGAGGGAATCAACACCAGACACTGGAAGGTGTTAAACATCAATAAACTTGACTGGTGTTACAAAATGGCATTCTCAATTGACGAGGCATCAGCCAAAGCAATTGAGAGGGCTGGATACAGGCCTTATATGGGCATGACCAGGATATCCTTTATGATAAAGGAGCTGGGATTAAACAAGGAAAAGGGCCTTGCGACAAATGATGGATTAGCTGGGGCTGGACCTAGCTCAACTAATGCCGTCATTAAGGAAATTGGGCTGAATGCTGGAGACGTAGGCCCTGGCGAGGGGCCACGGAATCCTCATGTGGCAGCCTCTGAGATCGTGGTTGAGGCTGAGTCAACACCAGGCCTGGCCCGACCTGCTCTGGGTGGCTCTGGGGGTTTCGTGCCTGTCGCCGGGGCGTCAGTCGGAGTGAATCCTGCCAGTGGAAAGTCCATCGGTGTCACCAATGCTGGGACAACATCTGGCCCGACAAAGGTGATGCCGAGGACTGTGTCTGCCGGTGCTTCCAATGCTGGGACATCAACCGGCCCATCAAAGGTGGCACCGAGGGTAGTGTCCATTGATGGCGTCAATGCTGGGACATCGTCTGGCCCGGTAGGGACGGCATCGGGGACGGTTTCTGCCCTCGGTGGCGCCAATGCTGGGACAACATCTGGCCCGGCAGGGGAGGCACCGGGGACGACCGCTGGAGGGATTTTGGGGCCGGCACACTCGGCTCAAGGAATAAGAGGTGCTAGAAGTGGCAAAAAGCTACCTAGAAAAACCTCATATCCCGCCGGAGGGTATACCTATGACGAAAGCGGTAACCCAAAAGCGGTAAATAAATATCCATTGAAGAGCAGGGGCTCCCAATGGAAAGGGCCTAGAAGGCATTGAGGACCATGTTGATGGACACTCAATACCCAATAAAAATATAATAAAGGCAAATATAGTTACTGACAATACTAAAAAACGGAACTACAACAGTGGTGAAGGATACATAAACCCTAACACTGGAAAAAATATCAATGATAAGATAGGTATACTTCAAATAAACCTTCACCAGGCTCGAGCTGCTTCGGCTATTGCCAATAGAAGGTTGCAGAAAGAAAACCTAACAGCACTACTGGTACAGGAACCATGGACCATTAATAACAGAGTATGTGGCTTGGGCTCCATGGGAACAGTTATATCCTGTGACCATGAATCTAGACCCAGAGCATGTATAGTGATAAACAATAATACCAAATATATTGGCATTCCAGAATTTTGCAAAAGGGATCTCGTGGCTATAATGATCCCACAAAAAGCAGACAACAGAAAACTAATACTCTGTTCAGCATACTTTGCAGGTGATGAAGCATTACCGCTTACAATCCTTGAAGAAGTAATAAACTTCTCAAAGCAGAATGATGCGAGACTCATTGTTGGGTGTGATGCAAACGCTCATCATACAATATGGGGCAGCACAGACTGTAATCAAAGAGGGGAAAATCTTTTAGATTTCATCATCACACATAATCTAAACATTGTGAACAAAGGTAATGAACCTACATTCACTACCAAAGCAAGGTCTGAGGTTTTAGATCTCACCCTCTGCTCACAAAATATCAGTAATGAAGTTATGGACTGGCACGTATCGTCAGAAGAATCAGCTTCTGACCATAGACATTTAATGTTCCACATTAAAAGCCTGACAAAAACAACAATTCAATATAGAAATAAAAAATCTACTGATTGGATTGGGTTCAAAGACGACCTTAAGGGTGGTACTAGCCCAATAGAGTCGACAAGAAATCTAAGAAGAATAGATTTAATTACGGATGAACTTACGGAAAACCTAATTTTGGCCTATGAACAGAACTGCCCTATTAAAACAAAAACTGGAAAAAGGGAAGTTCCCTGGTGGAACTCAAACCTATCCACCCTTAGGGCAAAAACTAGGAAACTGTTCAATAGAGCTAAACACTATAGCCTGTGGGAAGAGTACAGAAAATCTCTAACAGAATATCATAAGGCTATAAGGAAAGCCAAAACGGAATCTTGGAAAAAGTTCTGCAGTACCATAAATGGTACTAAAGAAACAGCAAGGATTAATAAAATCCTTGCCAGGAGGAAGGAACCTGATATAGGTCTCCTAACAAAAGAAGATGGTTATTATACTGCAACATGCAAGGAAACACTTGAGCTATTAGCTAAAACACATTTTCCTGGATGCGAAACGGTGAAGGAAACCATCACTAAGCCTCCAGGATGCGATAAACCAAGTTTAAATGACTGGAGATTAGCATCAAAAATCTTCAGGCCTAATCAAATCAAATGGGCTATCAACTCTTTTGAGCCTTATAAAAGCAGTGGAAATGATAACATATTCCCTGCTCTCCTACAGAACGGTATAGAAAAAATCATGCCGACACTGCTGAAAATATTCAGATCCAGTCTTGCATGGGGCTATGTTCCACAAAGCTGGAGAACAGTCAAAGTAACCTATATACCAAAACCAGGTAAAGAAAGTTATAAGACTCCAAAAGCTTATAGACCAATTAGTCTATCTTCATTCATGCTAAAAACTATGGAAAAGATTTTACATAGATACATAGTGAGCAATATAATAACATTGCATCCTATTCATCCAAAGCAACATGCTTACCAAGAGGGCAAATCTACTGAAACAGCTCTCATTGAAATCGTAGGAAATATAAGAAAATCTCTAGATAGCGGAGAAATTACTCTGTGTGCGTTCCTTGACATAGAAGGAGCATTTGATGCAGTACCAATAAGCGTACTAATGAGTGGACTAAGACAGAAACATGTAGACAACACTATAATAAAATGGATTGACAACATGTTATCCAATAGATACATCATAACTAATCTGGTGGATGAGACTACTAAGGCTAAAACAAACAGGGGGTGTCCGCAGGGTGGAGTCTTATCACCACTCCTGTGGACGCTGGCTGTGGATGGCCTAGTAAGCACACTGAACGAATGTGGATATAATACACAAAGCTATGCGGATGATATAGTCATTACAATCAGAGGGAAAGAATGTGAAACAATCTCTGATCTGCTACAAAATGCACTAAAAATAGTTGAAAAATGGTGCAAAGATAATGGACTAACAGTTAATGCAAATAAAACAACTGTTGTACCTTTCACTAGGAAAAGAAAGTTGGATAAACTCTCACCTCCAATATTCTTTGGAAAAAAACTGGACTTTTCCAATGAAGTAAAATATCTAGGTATAACATTGGATAGTAAATTAACATGGACACAACATGTAGAAAAAGTTGCTCAAAAAGCAATCAAAGCATTATGGACATGCCATAGACTCATAGGGAATAATTGGGGACTAAAACCCCAACAAGCTCTGTGGTCATACACTACAATAATAAGACCCATAGTATCTTATGCTGTAACAGTTTGGAATGACAAACTACAACAAAGAGGCTGTGTAGATAAACTTAAACGTTTACAAAGATTAGCCTGCTTGCTCATTACGGGAGCCTTACACACAACTCCCACCGCTTCTCTAGAGGCCATGATTAGTCTACCACCTCTCCATTTATACCTTGAAAAAATGGCAAAGGAAGGTATTATAAGACTAACAAGTGGAAATAAACTAAACACAAATTTAGAAATCCAAGCAAATCTAAACAAAATAGAATCTCAAGACAAATTACTTGCATTCCCAACAGATAAAATATTAACTGTTTACAACTTTGAAAAACCATACAAAATAGAAATACAAACTAAAACTACAATAGCAGATGTTTGGTATCAGGAATCCAATGGTGCACTTATATGGTACACTGACGGATCCAAGAAAAAGAATGGTATAGGATCGGGCATATATGGGCAAGTGCCTAGGGTGAAGATCCACAAGCACTTGGGACAGTATGCAACGATCTTCCAGGCAGAAATATGTGCCATAACACTCTGTGCCTATGAAATCCTAAGAAGGAATTATAAGAACCACAGAATATACATTTACTCTGATAGTCAAGCTGCTCTTAAAGCTCTTGATTCCTACACAGTAACTTCATCAACAGTACTAGACTGCATTGAAGCGCTGAAGACTCTATCAGTAAACTATGGTAACAAAATCACATTAAGATGGGTACCTGGACACTCCAATTATAAAGGTAACGAGGAGGCTGATGCTCTGGCAAATAGGGGAGCGGACATAGCAAATCAACACTTTACCAAAGAATGCTTAACAATGCCACTGAACTCTGGTTATCTACCCCAGGACAGAGACATTCAAAAGCACTCATTTCAGGATTCTCTTCAACACACTCTAAGCGGATCCTAACAATGAGCAGGAATAACCTTAGGATTCTTACTAGAATCTTAACTGGTCACTGTAGACTCAATAAACATCTATGCACGATGAATCTATCGGAAATGTACCTATGCAGGTTCTGCATGGATGAACATGAAACACCGATGCATCTACTTACAGAATGTGGCCCACTAATGCAAACAAGAGTAAAGAAAATAGGTTTGCATATTACTGATCAAAAGCAAATCAGAGACACCGATCCACAAAGGATTTTACAGTTCTTCCAGGAGATAGGACTATGGAATGACATCTAGCAGGCAAAGTATCACAATGGACTACTATTGAGTCGACGTGAGAGGGTCTCTGGATGGGTTTTAAAAAAAAAAAAAAAAAAACTGTTCCTAGTCTTGTAACTGGACTAAAGGTTTGGTCATAGTCTATTCCATATCTCTGGGTAAATCCTTTAATGACTAGTCTAGCTTTGTACTTGTCCACAGTACCATCGGGATTTTTCTTTACTTTATAAACCCACTTACAAGGGATAGCCTTGTTATTTTTTGGTAATACTTCTTAACTACAAGTTTTATTTTCAAGCAATGAATTTATCTCTGAATCCATCGCTTTCCACTGCGCTCTCTGTATAGTTCTAATTGCATCTTGGTAGGAATCTGGCTCTGGGTCAATGTTCGAGATAAAACGTTCAGCTAACATGACATAATCTTCAAAACGTTTTGTTTTTTCAAAACAGATGTATCTCTTAAATGATTACATGAAAATTCTTCGAAACATAATTGTTCGAACGCACAATTGTACGAATAACAATTTTTCGAAAATCAGTTATCAGAATGACAATTGTCCGAAAGCAAATTATTCGAACTAACATTTGTTGGAAAACCAATTGACCGAAATATTTTTGTGTCATTATGTTGCCTCTTTTGACATACTTGTTGCCAATAAAATATATTCGATGAAGACTATTATAACTTGTTGTATTATTGTTGGGTACTTATGCTTGCACATTTTTAATAACTGATGTTTGACAGCGCGGTGCGTCGCCATGTTGTTTATTCCATAGATTTTTATTATACATTATATACTATGTAGATTTAGTACTCCGTGCAAAAAGTGAGTCATGGACTATCGCGCGTTTGTCGTTTTGGTTGGCAACATTTTTCAGTTTTCCTTACATTTCAACTTTTCTCTAAATATAAATAAACAAAGTGTTTTTTACGAAAAAAAATCCGAAAACAATTCACATTAGTTGTTATTCTCTATGGATAAACGATGTACTAAAACGTCAAATATCCCCGGAAAAATGCCTCACTTCGTTTCATATAAAATTTGCTAACTACGATATCTAGTATATTATAAGAAAAATATATGGTTTATTACTCTCACAATACTACCAACAATTGTAATTTCTGATAATTGTGTTCGGAAAATTGTTTTTCGAAAAAATGTGATTCAAATAATTGCCATTCGTAAAATTGATTTTCGTAAAATTGAGCATTCGAATAATTTTCCTGCCACCCTCTTAAATACCTTCCTTATATCTTCAAAATCTATATCTTGATCAGATACTTGATATTCTTGATCAGATATTGGACTTTCTTGAAGATTATTCTCGAGATCTTTCTCTAGTCTGTTTTGAGAATCATCTCTCACTCTTTCAAAATATTTCCTTTCTTCTTCCTCTTCAATCTTTCCCAGGTAAAATTATATTCATCTTCCTCTCATTTGCATTTTTTTCATTGAAAACATCATCACGAAAACAGATGATACTGTTGGTTGCGGGGACCCATATACGATATCGTTCATCTCCGTCGTAACCAACTAGATAACCCTTTACTGCTTTGTTATCCATCTTGCGTCTTCTTTGCTTTGGGATGTGAGCATAACAAACTGATGCAATGACACACATATGTTTGATTCTAGGCTTTTTCCCCGTCCACTGTTCATAGGAGCTCACATTCTTCACAGAGGATTTCCCTGTTCTATTCAATATATAAACAGAAGTTGATACTAACTCAGCCCATATCGCTGGTGGAAACTCAACTTGTGTATTTGAGTTTTTAAGAGTTCTCGCCATCTCCACTATAGTTCTATTATCTCTCTCACTAGAACCATTTTGCTCTGGCGTATATGGCGCTGAGAATCTTTGAGTTATTCCATTATCTCTTAGTACTTGCCTAATTTCTTTATTATCAAATTTCCTTGATTCTATATCCATAATTATACGCTGCTGCTAAGAAACTCTTCAAACCATCAATTACATCGGATTTCTTCTTTAGAAAGGAAACATAACGAATTTTCGTGAAACTATCTTTGAAAATTACAAAGTACTTGAATCCTCTGAATGATTCTGAGAAAGGACCGCACACATCTGTAGATATTAGTTCACCTGGTTTTGAACTACATATTCTCGTACCAAAACTCATCCTGTGAGCTTTACCATAAATGCAGGCTTCACATAGCTTATCATCTATATCAACTTTTAAGTCCATTTCATGTTTTACTTCAAATTTTTTTTCTTTTTTTTTAAAAAAAAGAACTCTCACATGACGTTTATCTTGATGGCCAAAGCGTTCATGATATAATTGTAACAAGGAACTTTCTGTTGACACTAAATTTGCCTCACATTCTTTTGAGTTAAGTATTCCCATGTCCACCTTATAGAGTCCTTTTCCTTTCATTCGTGTGCCATGTAGAACACTAACTCCATTGATTTTGAACCAACACTGTTGCTGTTGATTCAAAACGACTGTTCTGCAGTCTATCTTGCGCTGCAAGTACAGAAAATAGGTTCTTCTTGATTCCTGGGACATACCATACATCATTTAAAGTTTTAAACTGTTTTTTACCATTGACTGTCATAACTGTCTTCAATGTGCCTTTACCAATAGCTGGAAGAACTTTTCCACTTGCTGTTGTAATTCCACATGAAGTATTGAATTCTTAATTAAAATCAATAAAACTATTGTTATGCATAGTAAGGTGCCTTGTAGTCCCATTGTCGATGTACCAATTATTAACTTCTTCTTCAGAGTTAAAAATGTCTTCTTCAACACTTAACAGCCCTGCTACTGTCACTGAGTAGCTCGTGTTCTTCTTTCCATGCGATTCAGGTTTTGGGGGTCTTCCATCTGCTATCCACTTAGGACAATTCTTTAACCAGTGTCCTCTGTTAAAACAATAATTACATTTATCATTTATTTTGGTTAAATGAAATTTGTTCTTCTTCTTTTCCTTGGTTCTTGATACCCGTGCACCTTCTTTGCAGATGTCATTTGTTTCGTTCTCGTGAGTTTTTAACTCTCTCTCGTGAGAACATAACTGCATGGTTAACTCATCCGTAGTCCGCTTCTCTTCACTCAAAAATAACCAACTCGACTTGAAGGAATAGTATCGTGAAGGAATTGTATCCGTTCCGCGCCTAAAATTCTAAAATACGAGTGTCACATATAGACACAACTTTAGACCTAATTACTTAGTATATTTATACTTGATTGAGACGAAAATTGTATGAATAATACTCCCATACATTTGTCTTTACGACATCTGTTGATAAATCAATACAACAATATTGTAAAATAACAATATCACTTATAAAAGAGAATGGTACTAATTCAAATGTGTAGGTACCTACTTATCCTTGTTTGAAATTGATTTTTACCAATCGTCAGTATCGGGAGCCGTTTTTATTTTTAATTAAAAATGTTTTGAAAGCAAATACTGTGACTTCAATACATTTGTTTAAATATCCTATATTGTATTTATGTATTAAATACCTATTAATTTATTTTTAATTCAGGAAAAAAATGCACTACCAAAAATGATTAAAAATACAATCGACCAGTCGCCACTGCTTACGGCCTGTCATCGGCTGGTTTACATGTATCTGCCTGCTGACCCAAAGGTCCCGGGTTCGATTCCCAGTGGAAACACAGTTTTTAATTGTGTTTTCAGCGTGCATCTGTGAGACGATATATATCGTAAGTCTCCAGAATGTGGCAACTTGTTATTTGGTGTGTGTTAAATTAATATTTGACATATTACCAGTTAGTTGCCCGAGAAGTTATATAAAATAAAATGATAATTTAAGTTTAAACTATCGTTAGTCATATAATGTATGTAGGTGCCTGATTTTCCGTTTCTCTTTTGAATATATGATATTCCAACTTCATCTATTATACATTGAGATATAGTTTTTCAAAAAACAATTGTTGACATTGTAATTAAAGGTTTTGTTGGATCTATCAGATAATGGCGTTATTTTGTTTTGAAATTGCGTTGCTCTCACTTTCCTGTGTTGTGTGCTTGTATGTGTATGTGTTATAGGGCGAGGGGCCGGGTCTGGGTACAAGAGTGTAAGTGTGTCACTAGGCGGCCCGAGGCGCACCTCCGGAATGCGGCCCGGGTCGGCCACACACAAGACACCCGCGGGCGACCGCAGACCTGTCGCGGGATTCACCACACAACTAAATGTAACACATTTTTTTAACGAGCCGGAAATGTATTTGTTCAAGGAAATTGACCGAATGCTTTTTAATACGCGCACATGTTCTTTAATCCTCGTTTTTGACCAATGCATGCGGTCACTTTGAGAATCTCGTGTTTTCTATTGGGCGATATCTCGCAAAGTTGACAATTTATTCTTATTCGATGGCAATACAATTCAATATTTACTGTTCTTGATCCAAGATACCTGTTTTTGAAAACTGCATAAATTCATTTCTAAAATATATAACTCTGCATTGTAGTAATAATTAAAAAAATCCCCGTGATACAAGATCAATCCAAGGGCACTATATTTTATTTGTTGGCTCTACGAAGTTCCACGTATGTCCACGTAAACTGCGATCATAGTAAACCGCCTTATTGACGCTGTCCAATTCTTTTAATGAGTTGGAACTCTGTGCTCCAAATGATCTCAATGTAAGCTGTTTTCCTTGTGGAACAATCTTTTGACACAGTTCTTGAATCTAGTAAGCAGCTAAGTCGTTCAGAGCCTTCAACACCATCAGTCATACCCTATAGTCTTCTCGTTCTGGACATTTCAACCAGTGTAGTTCGTTAAGTGGTTAAGTGACATATTTTGTCAACTCCATATATCAACGCGTTTTACTAGGAAAGCAAAAGATCTTAAATTCTCTATCCCAATAATGAAAATTTCGTTTGGACAGAGACGTTTTGGAGTCACTGCTTCAATATCGCGTACGTTAAAAAGGTTTAAATGTGATTTAAACTATCGGAAATCCAAAACTTGTTGATTTTTTGCAATAACAAACCTGACTTGAAAAAACTTTATTGGTCATTCACTTTGATTTTATGCATTTATTTCTCTACGACACATGGTCATTGATTAATTTTATAAAAAAAGCTTTATTTTATTTTTATTTTATTTTTATTTTTATATGTAGTATTGGATACAACAGCTATTTAAGTTTTACATTACAAAAGAAAGAACAAAACAATTATGATTTACTACGCCAATTATTGAATCCATCTATTTACAATTTGAAGTATTATTATATGAGATACAGATTGAAAGTGGGAAAAAAAATCATTTCTCTCGCGAATATTACTCCTTTGGGCTGGAAACACTGGTTAGTTGGAAGAAATTTCCATTCAGCAATAAACTCGCAACTTGCGCAGGGTGCAAGGATGTATTTATTATTAATATTATTATTATTTAAAAATGATATTTTTAATATTCTTTTAGGGGAATTTAAGCTAAGTTTTAAAATTATGTAATGAACATTCACTAGAAAAATGTTGGAAATACTTTTTTTATAGAAACACACTGTTGGGGTGCAAATTGGGGTGCTTTGGTTTATATACCCCCATAACATGTAGGTACCTTTGAAAAGAAAACTTGTACCCTTGATGAATACACGATGTTTATTATGTTTATTTTTTTTAGCCAACTGCGATACAGAATTGAACTATATAAAAGGCTGCATTCGCCTACAACGATAGTTGAATAAATATGTTTACTTCATTCCTTATAACCCATCCTATAATAATCCACATCCTTTGCACAGATATACATACTTATTACAATATATAAAATGCTTTTTTTTATTCTATTTTTTGTAACTATCATTTTTCTGTACTTTCTGGAATTGGTATGTAATTGGTCTCATTACATAACAAACATGACTGTTTACTAATCCAAATAAATAAATAGATTAACAGTCTTATGTACTTACTAAAAAAAAATTGTATTAAACGCGCAACTAGATAAGCACGAATAAAATAGCTAAGATCGGTATTAAAAAATCTTATAAACGTATACTAAGATTTGACTAAATAGTTCACCTAAGTGTACACGAACACCCTCATTTATTTTTTTCATATGGCCGCATTGGTTTCACAGATGGATAAATTCATGTAATTTTTGGATAACTAACATCTAAAAATGAAAACAATCACCACGTTGTGCTCGTTGTGCCGTGTTGAGTCAATTTAAACACTGTTGCGATGAAGAATAACAAGGTAATACGTTATAAGGATTAAGTTTTTCTGTCAATCTAAAATATGTGTCGGATCATATGTGAAATATCCGCCATTTTGAAATATTTGGCATAGTTGTCGCCAAATATCTTGAGCCATTTCAAAGAGAAGGGGGGCGATTTGCACGTATACCAACAAAGCAAAAAGACAAATTAGCGCTATGCGCACTCGGAAGCCTGGTTCAAGATATTTGGCGAAAACTATATGAAGCGTTAGTCAAGCGTTAAACAACCCCTTGACCCGTCCTAACTTGACGTCTACTAAATAAAGGTGAAATAAAGATAGTCACGGTTTATATGTAAACTTTTTCGTTAATCAGGTAAGTTTACGTATATAATTAAGACGATATTTATTTAAGGATTAAGGTAGAATTTGGACCTCTTCGCGATCACTAATACTTACACAATAAATAGGTGAAATGAAATCAGTAACAAGAAATAGGGGAAAGTAGTACGAGTTGATCCCTTGGGGTAAGATGATCCTTTGCGATTGTGCTGAAACCACTAACGCCATCTAGTTGATTTTACTGGTAAAACATAGCTCCAGACACCCCCCCGCCTCAGTCAAATCGCAATGGCGGCGTGAGCGATACATCGATTTTGACGAGAAAAAATAAAAATTGTGTACGGCTGATCTAAGGTAAGCATGACTTTGAGCTTATGTTACTTATATTCAAACAATGTTTAATGTAATTACTGTTGTGTTTGAGGCTTTCTATTATGCTTAATTTTAGTATTTGGGCCACGTGAACATAGCCGCGTGCTTGTAGGTTATGTTAGCAAACATTGAATGAAAAAGTGGGACTTGGGGCAAGATGATTCCTTTCTATATGTACGAGATGATCCCCGGGGATCATCTCGTACATATATCAGTATTGTAAACAATAGTCGCCACCCGCTTCGATCTGTCAGTCTGTCTGTGTTTTGATTGTCTTCAGGGTGGTTGTAGTCTATTATTTATGTCAATAATTCTGAGTTTACACAACATTTTTTCTTACTTTTTTTAGACAAACGTGATGCCACGTAATTACAAAAGAAAAACTTCTCGAGGGGATTGGTCACAGGAATCAATGACAGCCGCTCTTGATGCTGTGAAAAATGGCATGGCATATAAAAAAGCAAGTAAACAATTTTTAGTGCCCATAATGTCATTGAAACGAAGGGCCAAAGCAAAAAATAAAATAGCTGTTGGTGCTGTAAAATATTTAGGAGGAAAAAAAACTGTTTTTACCAAAGAACAAGAAAATGAGCTCGTAGACCATATCAAAGACATGGAGACAAGGATGTATGGTTTAACAAAAAAGGAACTGTTATCTTTAACATATCGACTAGCTGAAAAAAATGAAATTCCCAATTCATTTAGAGGAGAAAAAGCAGGTAATGACTGGCTGAAAGGATTCAGGCAGAGACATCCAGATATCACCCTTCGTGCTCCTGAATCCACTTCAACTGCTCGAGCGCGCGCATTTAACAAACCTGTAGTAGATAAGTTTTATTCTACGTTGAAAAGCGTCCAGGACGCTAAGAACATCCCGGCACATCGAATTTACAACGTCGATGAGACAAGTGTTTGTACAGTTCCAACTAAAAACACTAAGGTGTTTGCGAAAACTGGACGAAAACAAGTAGCACGGGTTACATCAGCTGAACGAGGAGTCACTACAACGGCTGTTATTTGCATGTCTGCTTCTGGAACTTTCATTCCACCGATGTTTATTTTTCGTAGGATCCGTATGAAGATTGAGCTCATGGAGGGGGCACCCCCAGGGTCTGCTTGGGCCTGTAATGCATCAGGGTGGATGAAACTGGAAGTTTTTACTCAGTGGTTTGAACATTTTCTACGCCACACGAAGCCATCCGAAGAGGATCCAGTAATGCTGATTTTAGATGGTCACCTATCTCACACGAAAAATTTAGACGTCATTTTGAAAGCACGGGCGAACCACGTTACAATTGTTTGTTTGCCGCCACACTGCACACACAAAATGCAACCATTGTTTTATTTTCGTTTTTAATTTTTGTAACTTTTAAAGTCATCTGACTGTTGATTTTGTTAATTTTATTACCTTACTTAACCAAAAACTTAACATGAGTAAGATGTATGACTATTTTAAATAAATAATATGTTTCATTATTGCGTATTTTTATTTTTTAAAACCTTTTTCTTCGGGAAAATATTTGTTTACTCGGAATGGGGGCAAGATGATCATAGGGATCATCTTACCTCTTTTTGGGGATCATCTTACCCATAGGGGTGTACAAGATGATTACTTTGTAAGGTTTTAAAAAAAAAGAA
This sequence comes from Molanna angustata, assembly GCA_963576475.1. Lineage (NCBI taxonomy): Eukaryota > Metazoa > Arthropoda > Insecta > Trichoptera > Molannidae > Molanna > Molanna angustata. The sequence goes on along the minus strand of OY754976.1, from coordinate 9,899,363 downwards.
ATATTTTAATGAAACCTCAATTAATTTCTGGTTTTGAGTATTGGGAAAGATGGATAGATAAATATACTAGTAGTTATCGCCTTTATTTTTGGTTTACCTTGAATAATATGTATTTTACAGCGATTCCCGCTTAAGGGGATCATCTCGTACTACCTTCCCCTAGTAAAAATAATATATTTACAAGTAATGAACACATAAATATTTGATTAAAATAATCACATCGAATGCCACGAAAAACAATGTAGGTATGGCAGATATTTATTCAATACATTATTGCTTAAAAATTCTTGTCAAAGATCAATTTTGCTGTCCAATTTACCAAAGTACCAATATGTGACTTTTTTTTTAATCTAGTACCTATCGTATAGTATTGTTACATTGTAGTATTAATTCGGTACTTTGGGTGAAAGTGTTCGAGAGATAATATGTCTTCTCAAATTTATACAAACCGTTGATATAAAAATCACAAAAAACACAATCACAATGTAGGTATGAATATAATATGTACCTTGGTGTCATTATTGTATAAGATTCACTTTCTTTGCCATTGTACATTGTAAGTTGTGTTTAAAATACAATTGCTTGTAATTTTGTCTCTACCGTTTAGATACATTATATTCATAATGCTTGTTACCTAGTATTTTTGTCATTATGGTAACAAATTGAGTTTCCCATAGTTTTTCTGGCTAATTCACCACATGATTGTTTCGGAGATACATATTCGGCTACCAAATAAATATTGCAGGTGAATGACATCGAATAAAGAAAATTAATGATTTTTGTACCCAGTTGCAAGACGTTAAATACTGAGATAAATTGAATTTCAATGAAAAATATATTTTTTTACAAATTAAACCTCGTTAACAGCTATGTAATAAAATAAAATAACCACTTTAAAATTACAAAATAGAAAAATAATTAATAGAATAATGGGGTATATTTTAATTTAAGTACTTTGAATATTTTTCTCAGATTAAAGTAATATTGTTAACAGATTTTTAATTATCTCAATAGAGACGAAGTTGGAATATTTATTGTAGGAGAACCGGGAAATCAAGGCACCTACAGGGCTTACGACCTGTCATCGGCTGGTTTACGTGATCACTTTATGCGCTTGCGCAACGTTCACCAATTATGCCTTTTAATGAGATCCCTATCAATTCAATTTTGAAAGTTCTATATATTGTAATACTGAAATTATTTTCGCTTGAAAATAAGGAATTTTTACTACAGCCATCTATGGGTGAAATTGACAGGTCGTAAGCCCTGTAGGTGCCTTGATTTCCCGGTTCTCCTACAATAAATATTCCAACTTCGTCTCTATTGAGATAATTAAAAATCTGTTAAAAAATATCTTTGACTCCCGACAGGGAAAAAAATCCAATGTTTGCGCATATGCAATAATAAAAATATTCGATTAATATTGTTAATTTTATGTATTTTGTATGTTATTAATTTATTTGTTTATTACTTCTCAGGCAACTTATAGAAACTACGTCAAATATTAATTTAACGTTTGACGGTGGACGGTGAACGATGAATGCCTGCTAGTGGGGCCCTGTGAACGGCAAATGCAGTTCGCGGTTCTCAGTATGCGCTTGCGTATACTAGAGTATGCTCCATTGGTGAGGGTTCATCCGTAAAGTGTTCACCAGTTCGCGTAATATTAATTTAAATATATGCGTGTTATTTTTAGTAATATTATATGTTATTGAAATAAATGAACCGATAAAATGACTGTGCTCCTCCCTCGAACACGAGATTTGATCTCAACTGAGGGATGAATAGATATTAAATAATTTAATTTTAAGATACTGTGTAAAATTCTTTTTATCATTAATGTATAATTGTTAAAATAAAAAAATAAATAAAAAAATAAATAAAAAAAACACGCACCCAATAAAAATTTGCCACATATCATTTTCGATATTTGTAATTCTCGTTTCAAGAATATACGTATACTATAACAGAAATGGGCAATCATAAAATGCACTCAGGGGTAAAAAAGTTTTGTAAAAACAAGGTAATAAAAAAAATTAGGACAGACATTAAAGAGTTTTCTTTACACATAAAATTTGTAATCGATTTTTCAGAGAATACATTAAATTACTCAATAAATAACTTGTGTTTCCAAAATAATCATATTATTTTATTTATTATATTTTCCTTAATTTTTATTAAGTCATATGATGTTTAAAAGTGTATAATTTTAAGTAGAATTTAACGATTTTTACATTGAAAACGTCTAAAAACAGTACATTATTATTCTTGCACCTAACAGAATAAAATTAAGATTTTACTAACGCTCAGTCGTTAAACACATAGCTATGAAATACAAAATGGTTCATTTTTATCAAAATATCAAATTTATCAAGCTGGAAAGCTGTCAGTTATAGCGTGCATTGCCATCGGGAATACAATGGGCAGGAAGTCAGTTAAAATTCGATTGCCTAATTCCACTACAGATAAACAAACAAGTGAAGTTGAAGAAAAGGGAGTAGGTAATAAGTTTTCACTGACTTATGTATTGGAGTTTAGTTTTGGTCACATCCCACTCATTTATCAACAATTACGTGTTAAAATCTTTCTCCTTAAATATCAATTATACAAAAATGATCATTCACACACACGATTTAATGGTCATATGTCATAATTTATCTTCATCATTAATTATGTTATTTTTTTTATTCAGGTTCGCATATTATATATTTTTTTGTGATCTTGATATATTGATCTGTAATCACGACTGTGGTTATTGCGAATATAGGACAGGCGTGATACCAACATTAAGAAAAAAATATGAAAAATAACGTACATGGGTCATATTTAGTTTATCTTTAAATCATGTATGTATCGTGTGCCTACCAAGTTACCAACACGTATGTGCTAAATTACAATCGTTAAAATTTTACAATATTTATCGTAACATTCTCATTTATTACTTTTTAATTTATGAAATCAAATCATATATTATTTTCTGTTAATTATTCAAACAATAATTTGTTAATTTGTCGGCCTTTGTGGCTCAGTTAGTAAGGTATCTGACTGCTGATCCAAGGGTCCCGGGTTCGATTCCCGGTGGAGACAGTTTATAAAAAAATGTGTTTTCAGTCTGGATCTGTGAGACGATAAACATCGTAAGTCTCCAGAATGTGGCAACTTGTTATTGGGTGCGTGTTAAATAATTATTTGACATATCACCTGTAAGTTGCCCGAGAAGCTACATAAAATAAAATAAAATAAAACAGTTAAAAATAAAGAAAAGTGCATAAAATTCATGAGATCCACTTTAAAAAATTTATTCAAATGAGTTTTTATTAATTGATTTTTTTACATCTATTCTGAATCAACAGTTTAAGTAAGCAAAATAACATTTATATTTATTTCTTTATTTATTTATCATACAAACATATCATAGCGGGCTTTTATATAAATCTAGATTTTCTCAGCTACGTATGATATAATAAATGGTTTTGAAAAAAAATTAATTCACGAGAATGCCAAATTATTTTATACACAAATCTAAACGAGTGGGTTGTGGCCAACACTGTACTCCTCACTACAAAGTCACTCCACAAAGTATTCAAATTTTTTATAGAAAATTTTAAACATATTAATAAAATGAGTTTGTTCAATATTTTTTTATGTCAATATTTTATTATGAAAACCTGATATTGATTTCTTCAATGCCATTCTATGAAAGTAATGTGACTATTTTACCTATTTGAAAATAAAAATTTCAAATGTCAAGTTTCAGATATCCTTCAAAATCTAATGGGGTCTAAGTGAGTACTCGTAGATTTATAAATTTGCAAAATTTTAAAAGAATCGCATGAGTACTTTAGTAAATAATCAATACCTAAAGTAAGATAAACACGCCGCGCCGTACATAGCACATAGCGTACACAGCACACACACACACACACACACACACACACACACACACACACACACACACACACACACACACACACACTCAGATACATTGTGATGAAACTTTCAGAGTACAATCTCAGCATGATAATTGTTGATAATCTTCAATAAAAAAAATAACCTAAAATTTGCGAAATCTCTATCCCCTTGGTTAGTGAGGAGTAAAAATCAAAATATATTGAGGATTAATAAGAATGAATAGTACCTACCTATATTATATAATATGTACTTGTAAGAAACCCATTGTATACAATTTGAGAAGTTTTTTTTTACTAAGTTTCTTATATTGAATAAAAAGATAGTTCATAATAAGCATTATCGTTTTGACAGCAAGTTTTTCTCATTATTTGATTTATATCATCTTTCGGACGTGATTTTTATTTCAATCAACCTCAAATGTTGAAATCTAGCGAATGCTGTTTTGATCTTACATCAATAAAATACATAGCACGCAACGTACGTTATATATGAATGTATATAATATAAAATAAATTATGTGGGTAGTTATGCCAAAATTAAATTAAGATAGTCGCATGTAGGTACAGAGTTTGACGTTTGGTTAATGTGGGGTTCTGAATTAATCGTCAAACAGCTGACAAGTTCGCAAAAAAAAGGTTCCTTTTCTATAATTCTTTTGATTTTAAATATCTAATAATAAATAATTTATAAAGCGCCATTTAATGATTCGGGATCATTCAAAGGGCGCTTATATTCTGTCGTATTTTGCTCTACGAAACAAAGCTATTTTCAGTCTTTTAGAGAAAGTGCTTTTGCTTTGTGCACTGCGGATATCTGAAGGCAATCTTTTCCACTTTATTGGACCACTCACACTAAAGCATATATCATAGTTAGCCGCTTTGTAGGCTCTGTCCAACTCCTTTAGGGAGTTGTTACCCTGTGATCCAGAAGACCTGAGTGTGAGATCCCTCCCAGATAGCTCTTTTCTCTGACACAGCTCTTGAATGTATTGTGGTGCCAGAATAATGTATCGAATAAAATGGATTTTAAAACTGTCATACATAGGTAATGCACACCCGCACACCTGTCGCTAATTGTGGGATATGCCGTGATTGCATGTGTGTATAAAAAATATTGATATTTCAATATGTAAGCTCACAGTATAATAATACGTAAAACTTACATAAGTCTCAATCATAGTTTAACATTTCACTTTGTTTCAACAAAAAAAATAATGAGTTATTTGTTACGACCATTTTTTTCTCGGTCGTATGACAAAATCAGTCGTTGTCATGTTGAACGTCCTGAGAAAGTTCTGGTTCCTTTGAAACTAGTCAAATCAAATATCTAACTAGTCAACAAAATGATTTGTATATGTTTGATATGTAGCACAAAGTTGACTTTGAAAATATGAATAATATTTTCAATTTAGTTCATTCGGTGAGAAGAGAAATATTAATTATGCTGTTGGTTCATTTAAATTGTTAACATCTGTTCCGCCTACGAAGTCGTTATAAAATAATATGTTTTAACGAAGTCGTTATAAAATAATATGTTTTAACGATGCGGCTTCTGCGAAGAACAAAGGTAAAACATACAAAAATATAAAAAGACCATTTATAAAGACAAATAAAATAAAAAATATTACAATATATATATATATATATATATATATATATATATATATATATATATATATATATATATATATATATATATATATATATATATATATATATATATATATATATATATATATATATATATATATATATATATATATATATATATATATATATATATATATATATATATATATATATATATATATATATATATATATATATATATATATATATATATATATGTTATATTTGATGTTTTCACGGGTGAAATATGTTATAATATTTTTATCTCGGTTTTCCCGTGTCAGTAGGTCTTGACTAAGACCATTTGTCTTCCGACGTTTCGCCTGAATATCACCAGGCATTTTCAAGGACTTAACGAAAAGCACGCGCGCGACACACGTCTACTCACACGTCTACTCACAATATATATATATATATATATATATATATATATATATATATATATATATATATATATATATATATATATATATATATATATATATATATATATATATATATATATATATATATATATATATATATATATATATATATATATATATATATATATATATATATATATATATATATATATATATATATATATATATATATATATATATAAATATATATATATATATATATATATATATATATATATATATATATATATATATATATATATATATATATATATATATATATATATATATATATATATATATATATATATATATATTCATATATTAGTCGTAAATTAATTGATTTCTACGCCTACTTTTTAAAAGAAACAATTTATTGTTTAATTCATTTATTTATCATTTTATATTGCTACTCAAGCAACTAATAGATCGGTGGGTACTATGTTTGTAAAATATTAATTCCAGACTGAACTATGTCTCCACCAAAAATCGACCCTGGACCATTAGCTGAGGAGTCAGATTATCTAACCATCTGACCTTCAAGAACGGCAATTAATAATCAAAATCGCATGTACTAATACTAAACGGCAATTAATAATCAAAAACGCATATAGGTACTATAATCGCATCACGCCATGTCCCAAAGAGGATGGCAGAAAGAACGGAACCCCATGCTGCGGGTTCGGTAGAGGAAATATTTGCTTCTCTCGGCTGGCAACACTTGTAAGTTGGAGTAAATTGTCATAAGGCAATAAACTCGCCACTCGCGCAGGGTGCAAGGAAGTGTTTATTTTTAGTATTTTCATTTCTCCTCATGGCCCAGAAATCTAAACGGTTTCTCTCCTTAAGTTCATATTAATTATTCTATATACCTAAAACATTTAAAAAATAAACCTTCATATTTTAAACAATAAAACATTATTGCAATTCATTGAATCACGTTGCGTGAAAGTCGTAAAGCGGTCATTAATATAAATGCCAGTTGGTCCACCGTTTAATCATACACAATATCATAACTGGTGACGTGACTGTCGAAATGTGGTCACACGCCATATTACCAGGAACAATTGTACAAAATTGCTATATCGCTAACCATATACCTATCATCATTAAAGATGTTGTTTTTTATGTTACGATCAACAAAAAACATACAATGAAAATACACACTTATTTTTTTTTCGGTTAATCTGTTAAGTACGCTTTCATTTTTTTTATGGATCAGTGGAGAATTATGATTTCACAATAATAAAACTTTTTAATGTTAATTATTCTAATTAAATTCAAACATGGATTGTCAACCTTTTTAGAAAAAATATATTATCTAAAGTATATAGGTATGTAAATTAATATATAGATGGGTGGTGGCAGAGCGGTAGCGCGCTGGCTTAGTAATCCAGTGGTCGCGAGTTCGAATTCTGCCACGACCGATTTCTTTCAAGCAAGCAAAAGCTTATTTTAGGGAATGTAATATGCCGTGATGGCATGACCCTAGATTGTAATTAATTGTTTGACAAAGTGCTGTGTGCATTCAGTCTTCGCCGGTTATAAAGGAAAAAAATAAAACATCGGGGTTATTGTGTGAATTCACATTGTGTTCTGAGTAAGTGCATCGTGAACCTAATTCACACGAAATTGCAATCTTGATAGCATTTATGTGAAGGGCAAAAGATATACGTACCTATACATATTATTTGCTTGGTTGATCTTTTTCATTGCACAAAGTAAACAGACAGGTGTGTTCTTGGTCGTGACATTATTGTTCTTTTTATGTATCGTGCGTAAAACCACAAGTTTTTTTGGAAACTTCCTTATATTTTTATTCATTAGCGATCGTCTATGGAATATGGTTTGAACTTTTTGATTGGTCATTCCAAAATTGTATTATTGGTATAACACGAAAACGTATTATTGGTGACACGAAAACGTATTATTGGTGACACGAAAACGTATTATTAGTGACATTAAAATGTATTTTTGGTGACACGAAAACGTATTATTGGTGACACGAAAACGTATTGTTAGTGAGATGAAAATGTATTTTTGGTGACACGAAAACGTATTATTGATGACACTAAAACGTATTATTGGTGACACGAAAACGTATTATTAGTGACATTAAAATGTATTTTTGGTGACACGAAAACGTATTATTGGTGACACGAAAACGTATTGTTAGTGAGATGAAAATGTATTTTTGGTGACACGAAAACGTATTATTGGTGACACTAAAACGTATTATTTTGACACGAAAACGTATTATTGGTGACACGAAAATGTATTATAAGTGACACGATTTTTTTTTTGTTTTAATTTATTTTGTATAACATCTCAGGCAACTAACATGTACTATGTTAAATATTAATCTAACAGGTACTCAAAAACAAGTTGCCTCATTCTGGAGACTTGTCGATATTTATCGTCTCACAGATCCAGACTTATAAACACAATTAAAACTGCGTTTTTCCACCAGAATTCAAAATATTACTATTGTTAAAACGAAATTTATTACTGTTTACACAAAAAAAAAATTGGTGACACGGAAGTGTACCTAAATATTATTATCTACTTATACACAAAAATGTATTATTGGTGACACAAAAATGTAAAATTGGTTACACGAACATTGATTAGTGGTTACACGAAGGACAGTTAATAAAGTGATGACTATGTTTCTAATTATGTAAATTGATAGAAATAACTACGCTCTAAACTTATCGTTAAATACATCCGTCACATATTTTAATACTCTTAAATAAAATTCTTCGCACGTGCTCATCTGTATTCAAATTCTTTTTTGGAAAAGAGGCATTACCTTGGGTGGTGAGTTAAACACCACATTCTCCTTTCTTCTTTACAATTTCCGCCTCTTTAACAGATATTACGTCAAATATTAATATACCACGCACCCGATAGCAAGTTGTCACATTTTAAAAACTCGTGATCTTAAATATCCAGTGGATTAATCCTCATTGCTAAAAAATGATTTGACCGGATATCTAACCGGGATCTGCAGTTCAGAAGTCAAATAACTAACTAAATCAACCACAAAGCTAAGCGTTTTGAACAAACTATTTAATAAACCTACATAACAGGTAGGTAGGTACCTACTTGCTTATAATGACAATACCATAAGTCCTCAGATTCACTTTCGATGTCAAGTTACTATGTAACTAGATTACCGTTATAATCCGCTTCACTACCTATTCTAAGATATAAGCAAGTAGGTACTACATATTATAGAAATATTATAGGATCTGCGCCACAGAATTATATGTGTATTGTGTTTGTATGTATTTTTACACCTCACTACCCCAAAAGGATATAGTAGAATCATGAATTCTAAATTTTTAAGGTTATTTTTTTATTGCAGATTATCAACTAGTATCATGCTGAGATTCTATTCTGAAAGAGTGCTGTGTTCTATGTGCTATGTAATATGTACGGCGTGTTTATTCTACTTTATCGATTAGAAACAAATAAGACAGATAAAGAAAAAAATATAGATAAAACTCATTTAGACCTCATTAGATTTTGAAAAAAAAACCTGAATAGTGCTTCTTATTTTTTTATCCGTCGAATATTACAAAGTGACTTAAACTCAAAATTGGATTATTTTTCAAATTGCTAATAAGGCACATCACTTTCATAAAATGGCATTGAAGAATTATAAAGTTTTCATAATAAAATATTTACATCAACAATAATTCAACAAATGAAAATGCTGAAAATTTTCCATACAAAATTAAATATTTTGTGGAGTGACAGGGTGATGAGGACAACGTTGGCCACAACCCACTCTTTTTATTTAGATGTGAAATAGTACAGATTCTTACATATAAAAGGACTGATTATTAAAATGTAATTATAATAATTTTCACTCTTGTACATTTGCACTCTTGCACATGTATATCCATGTTACTCCAATGACTCTTATTAGCATTTTATTGGTTTTTATATATGTATTTTTTTAATTATTGTAACTCGTAACCAATGTTCTTGTAATTCAATGGATTGTAAATATAAAAAAAATAAAAAAATTACGTAGTTTAACTTTTTGAAAACAATAACATGAAAAATATCCAACAAAAAGTATGACACAAAAGAAAGATACCAAATATTTAAAAAAAAATTAACTCAGCACCTAGGCGACAATACTAGACACTTCCTTCACACACTCTGGCATACCATTTTAGGTAGACTGATAACCTTTGCAGTACACACTATTTTGTGTACTTGACAGGTTTGTCTGAGGTAGGTGTGTACAATTCGGTAATATTAGTCAACGTGTAATTATTACATTTTAATTTATAAGAGATTGTCTGCAGCATTAAATTCGCCATTATTCATATTGTATAATAAAACGAAATATTTTTTTTACAAAATAAACGACATTCGTATTTTGAAAACATTATATCTTAGAACAAACCAAAGATCTTGATTTCTTCGTCTTGGTGGTGTCCATTTTGGAACGTAATTGTTGCGTTTTAAAATAATAATATTTGATTAATATTAATATTTTTTTTAATTTATAGTAATTTAATTTTTCAATATTTATTCTTTTTTTTATCTCCAATATAGAAACTTTTTTTATGCAGTTCATGAAGAGTTATAACATTTTAGGCGAGATGATATTTGAATACCGGCCCAGCTCATCACTAGATTACAGTCTCCGAAGCGAATAAATTCCCGTTCATATATTTGAAATGCAAATGGTGATACTAAACTAGATTTTTATTAGAACTTTTTAGAGTAGGTCAGTGTTTTGTTAACGTCTCTACTTTCTACGTTAATATACATGCTTAAATTATTGTGATAACGTTAATTTTATTATTTATTTAATTGTGTAAATATTTAAAGCGAAATATTATTACTTACTATTATTGTCCACGCATTCATTGTGTAAAATTTTAATATTTAACGATCGCCCAAATTCCGCGGCTCTTTTTATAGAGCATATATAATAAAATATTTTTTATTGGCTGAATACGATTTTTAATGTAGCATATTAACAATTTTATTTTATGCGAAGTAGTAATGTCAAAATTTTAACACATCAGAATTCTTTTACGTAAACAAAGAAACTACTTTAAATAAAAGTGTGTTGTTTGTGAATTAAATTTTACGACAAGGTTTCGTTTATAACTAAACTAATCTGATAAAGTTGATTGAATTGCTTCAACAAACAACGACAATTTCGTGAAATTATGCAATGATTTAACAATTGTGACGTTGAATTGTAGTTTTGTCAAGTAATATTAGTTGTGTTAAAATTTCATAAATTCTTAAAATTTCAAACTTATCGTCACTAAAACTGGTACGACGAAATAGATACAGTAAAAATAATTAAATTACATTTTTAAACATTTGTTATTTTAAAATTATTAAAATTGCTTACTTTTTTAACGATAGATGTGCATCGCACGAAACCGGTCGTAGGTAGTTTTAAAATTAAAAGAAATGGTGAGATCATCAATAAAATATTTTTATTTTTAATAATTTTAAAAATTCAATTAAAATACTTTGTGGTATTTATAAGTTGAATTGCGTCGATGATGATTGGATTGACGGGTGGATGTCTGCTGATGCCAGCTTTATGGTATTATGACGGGCATTTTGGACCTTGTTGATTTGTTTTGTTTGAGCTATGTGATACAGTGTTTGATACATAATTATGTCTACCCACCTAAAGTAGAGCAGGAACAAATCCAACACAACACAATCAAAAGCATATAAAAAATTTCACCATAGACAAATAAATTTTTACAAAATAAATAATCCAGATTCAAGTCTTATTTAATTTTCAGTTACTCAACTATCCACGATTTATTTTTTAATTTATAAATAAAATATTTATAAAAATAAATAAAAACACACAGTTTTAATCCACAAAAGAGTAAGACTTTAATGAGCCTGAGCGCTTTCGCCGAACACAGCCGGCATCCTCAGAGGCAGAAAGCTGGAGAAAGTTTGATTTCTACTCATTTGTGGATTAAAACTGTGTGTTTTTATTTATTTTTATAAATATTTTATTTATAACTATGAACTTCCACTGTGTTAACGAATAAACTTTGAAATTATTTTTTTATTTAATTAATTTTTTACTTTATCTTTTTTTTTCAGATCAAAGAAGAAGCTGCCGAGAAAGAAGCTGGAGAAAAATCTGAGGGATGAGACTTCTTTTGGTATTTATCGCCGTCCTTGTCTTTCAAGGGGTATGTAAAAATGATTTATTCTTTTAAAAATCAAAATACGAATAATTATTTCTGTTATGTTATAATTGTAATCACAAATCTTTCATATACTTATTGTGTGTGCCACTGGTTTTACCTAGTGACGGGAGGAAGGAAAAGAAGGAATATTTGCCTACCCTTTCCTGGTGTGGTTCAGAATTAAATTTTCCCAATGCCTCCTGATGCTCACTTCACACAATATTCACAGACACTAAATTGATAGGTTGGATGGCAATGTATGATTTGAGTGAATTATTTTACAAGATTTGATGAGAGCCCGAAACATAAGTTCATGCACACGGCGTGCTATTGATGATGACTGAATTTTGTAGGCAAATTATGTAGGTATGAAAGGAAGTAGATAGAATAAAATGCAACAATATTAAATCTCAAAATATTGAAATGTCATTACATATACCTACCTATCCATGTGCATATATGTATGCATGATAATATCGTTTGCCATAACATAATTATAGCGAACACTTATACTTGTGTGCGATCAGTGAAAAAAAAATTAATGTGCGTAATTTAATGACCCTAAAATTTTATGAGATAGAAGAAGAATAAAATATTCATTAGAAAAGGAAGAACTACACGTGTGTGTATCCTCACACACCAGTCTCGTCATTCATAACAAGGAAATACTCAGAATGGGTAGTGAACCTCACTTGACTTGCTGGACTATTAGGCCAAGAGCCAGCGACAGGCAGAATTGGGTCATAGTATAAGGCTGATCCTTTCTGTAAAAGGATACCACAGCAGGAAACAAAAAGGAATAAATAGTATAAACCCTGAGCAGTAGTGATGAAAGACTAATAGAAATCACGCCTTCCATCGTCAGAGTAAAGAGACAAACAATTATTAAACTTTAGTGTCTGTCAATCGAAGGCATCCTTTCTAATGGTCGTTCGTAGTAAACACGATGCTTTAAAAAAGCAATATTCAACACTTTGAAGACTGTTATTTACGAAAGCCAACCCTAGTAAGGATTCATAATTATCCAATCGTTGTTTCCTGCTGTGCTATCCTTTTACAGAAAAAAACAGCCTTTTTACTATGACTTATGTCTAGAATCTTACACTATAATATGTGAGATATATTTTTGCATCTTGTATTGATGAATACTGACATGTAAAAATATTGTGTTTAACTATTTAATGAAGATTCTCAGATCTTAATTCATTAACAAACAAAGTTTTCTTAATTTTAAATCAATAAAAAATAAGAAATTAAAAATACAAGGCTAGATTCCTGTAATGTTATTGATGCGGGTTTGCCCAAGGATTAGCTTGATAGATAACAAATACCAATTTTATAAGTTTTCAACAAAGCTGCGCGAGGTTCATATATGGAGCTGACAAAAGATGTCACATAACATCTCTTCTTAACAAACTACACTGGTTGAAATGTCCAGAACGAGTGGACTATAAGGTATGCCTGATGGTGTTAAGGGCTCCGAACGACTTGGCTCCACATTACATCCAACTGTGACAAAAGAATGTTCCATCAGGAAGACAGACACACTTTAAAAGAATTGGCCAGAGTCAATAAAGCGGCTTACTATGATCGTGGTTTCAGTGTGAACGGGCCTTTAAAGTAGAATAAATTTCCCCATGACATACGTGGAGCTCCGAGCATGGACACCTTTGGTAGACTTCTTAAGACTGCCTTGTTTCGTAGAGCCAAAAAATAAGCTACATCGCCCTTTGAGTGATATTGTATCACTAAACGGCGCTTTACAAATTCTATTTATTATCATTATTAATTGTTGAACATACAAAAAAGCATATAATCTACAAAATAATGGAAGCAATTTTTTTTTTATTACAGTATTACGACGGATTTTGAAACTATAACTCAGACAAAAAGGCATGTATTATTACAAAATAATAGGGAATGTATTGAATGGATTATTACAGAAAAAGATCAAAAGCTTTAACAATTGCGTCGATCATGCACATATTTTGCGACGCCGCTACGCATCAACGACGGCGACGCGACGTTCTGCTACGTCGACGTCGAGCGTCGAATGAGTGAGAAAATCGCGTTGAATAAAAATAGTATGTTGTAGTAGGTTGTGTATTTACTGTTTACGTTACGCTACGTAGTAGTGGGGATGTAATTCAGGGCCGGATCTAAGGTTTTTGGCGCCTGATGCACTCAGTGTAACAAGCGCACCCCTTCTCATCGAAATCGGCCTTCAATAATCATAATTTTGCTACAAATAATAAAAAAATGAATATTTATTTAAAGTTGCATTATACGCAAACATTGTATGTATTTTTTCCCTGTCGGAGGTCTAAGATATTTTTTGACAAATGTTTAACATCTCAATAGAGACGAAGTGAGAATCTGTGCGAGAACATTATCACCTCATATATAAGGACTATTGCTTTCATTCTTAACAAAAAAACAATTTCTGAATAGATGGCGTTACAAAAAGGTTTCTTCGTTTCTTCATAGATGGCGATGGTGTTTTTCAGCTTATTACAAAAATAGCGTAAAATGGAAATCTACCAAATATATAATTGTCAAATAATTAATATTAAGTTTGTTTGAAGTCGTAAACATATGATATTATATTTTTATTTAAGTATCTAAAAAATCAACATTGAATGAAATTAAACAAATATTTTCAATTTAAGTTTACTATAAAATGGAACTACCAATTTTTTCAACGACACTAACCATTTTCATAATTAATTAATCTTACTCTTTTATCTTCATATTTATTTCCTTTTGGATGCGCATTCAGAAAAAATCGATGGAAAAGAAAAAATAGGCGCAAATTGCAAGGGTGGAAGAAAAGACTGCTGAAAAACTTACAAAACTTAAAAAATGCATGAATAACATATGTGACACTTTAAGTGCCAAAGAGAGCCGATTATGAGGAAACATTAGGTTCGTCATTACACTGAAAGTGAAGATACACCGTATTTTTGACAAAAGTTCTTGAAAGTAAATATTTTTCTTATTTTATATCGCTTCTGGTGAAACGAACAAGAACTTCTAGGTCAAATATAAATTCAAAATATACACAATAAGGAGGAGCTACACTCTGGAGATACAAACTGAAAACACAATTTAAAATTATCTTCACCGGGAATCGAGCCCGGGACTTTTTACTTAGGAGTCAGATGTATAAATAACTGAGCCACGAAGGCCGCATTGTTTCGCTTTAGAGTGCCCCGTGTAATTGCGCAGGTTGCAACTGGACCATTGGAACCCGCGTTGGATCAGGCCCTGTCGAGATGACGTCTTGGTGGGAGGGCCACTGTAACACATCTGATCCATTCATATAACGGTAGTTCGACCGCCCAATCTCCCGCCATTCACCAAATACAAGCTGTGTAAGGCCGCTAATTGTAAAAAGCCTTTCGGACGGTTGTGATAGTAATAATTAACGAAATTGGGGCCCAGGTCGCGAAAATGATTGCAGAGATGAAAAAAAGGCGACACAATTATCGAATAGTAAAGGTATATGAAAATATTTCATCGATTTGTTTAAATTTTTCGCATGTGACGTGTTATGGATTGAAAACCGTCTTCCGGTAATTTGAGGTCATTAACATTTATTTTATGACAATTCACATACTTAATAAACTTAATGAGAAGACAATAAATATTTAAAATGCTTGTGCTTCAGGTTCATAGGGGACTATTGGTATGCTAAGTTGTTTTTTTTATAGGAAAAATAAAAAAGTACGTATAAAAATAAAAATATAAAATAATACAATTCAATAATCACTATTTTTACCCCATTGTAGTGTAGACACTTGAGTATGAGGCGTTTAAATGTATTATATAAGAGGATTGTTTAAATGTATTGTATTAAAGGACATTTTTTTCTTCCATTTTGTATAACTGTGATAGCATTTTTTATGATTAAATAATGCCAAATCAGTTTCAACGGATATTCAAAGCATGGATAGTAGAATACAAATTGACGTATCAAACTCTTTTCTATTTATGATATGAAGCACTATAGGAATTTAAGTAAAATATTTATAAAAACGAGGATTCAGTCACGTACATAATATTTAAAAACGAATATTGCTGTCACACGTTACAAAATATTATTTAAAAATCGATAGGAAAAAAGAGTCCGCTTGCATCACAAATAATGAATTTTTTCAATGACATTTTATTTTAGTGAGAAATAATGTAAGATCTCACGATTCCGTCATTTTGCATAGTAGCCCATACAAAATTTATACTTATAAATATTTTTTTAGACAAATTTTTAACATCTCAATAGAGACGAGTTGGAATATTATAGAAGAATCAGGAGCTCAAGGCACCGATAGAGCTTTCAACCTATCATCGGCTGGTTTATATACTTATAAAGGTTGAAAGTTATGTAGTTTTTAGTCATAATAGGTATAAGGGTTGATTTTTTCTATAAAAGTATACTATAGCAAACAGGTAACAACGATTGGATAACATGTCGTGGTGGCTTTTGGAGATAACAGCTTTTAAAGTGTTGTAAAATATATAGTCGACCTTCGTTGCTCAGTTGGTTAGATATCTGACTGCTGATCCTAAGGTTTCGGGTTCGATTCTCGGTGGAGACACAGTTTTAACTTGTGTTTTCAGTCTGGATCTGTGAGACGGTTAATATCGTATCGTGAGTCCAGAATTAGGCAACTTGTCACTGGGTGCGTGTTTAACTAATATTTGACATAGTAGGTACCTGTAAGTTGCCCGAGAAGTAATGTAAAATAAGAATAAAATAAAATATAGATAATTGCTACATAGTTTAACACTTCAGTTATAACAGTATAAAGCGTGATTTTTTTTTATATTTACTGCGGAATACTATAAGAAATCACGCCTTCCATTGCAAGACACATTGGTTGGTGGAAACCCCCCGAAAGATACATTTAAAGATACATAAAAGTTTACTAAACATCATTTTTCCATCATTTTCTTGGTAAATGCGGATGTTTCAAAGAGAAAATGATGGAAAAGCTAAGAGTGACACAAAGAGCGATGGAAAGAAGAATGTTAAATATCTCGCTAAGGGACCACAAAACTAATGGATGGATTAGGAAGAACACAGGAGTAGCGGATGTGGCCAAAAGAATAGCGGAGTTAAAGTGGAGTTGGGCGGGTCATGTATCTCGGATGTCAGATGGACGATGGACAAAAATTGTGATGGACTGGAGGCCAATAACGGGAAACAGAAGCGTGGGAAGGCCCCAGACCAGATGGTCCGATGACATCAAAAAAGTGGCAGGTCCTGAATGGCGAAGGATGGCACAGGAAAGAGACCAGTGGAAGTCCAAGCGGGAGGCCTTTGTCCAATACTGGACTCAAGAAGAGGCTGAGTAAGTAAGTAAGTAAGTAAACATCATTTGGTTACAGCTGACACTTGGTCTATATGAGAAGTACAAAGAACAATTAGAGTCTCAATGCCTTAATTTTTACTCTTCACTAGCCCAAGAGGATACAATGGGAAGTTATGCATTCTCAGTTTTTAAGGTATTTTTTTGGTTGCCAATTATCAACTTGTATCATGCTGAGATTGTTTTCTGAAAGTTTCATCACAATGTATCTGTGTTTGTGATTGCTTTGTACTATATGCTATGTACGGCGTGTTTATTCTAGTTTATCGATTATAGACTAAAGTACTCATGCGATTCTTCTCAAATTATGCTAAAAGTATATATCCAATACTCGCTTAGATGCCATTAGAATTTGAAGTATATCTGAATACTACTTCTAAATTTTTTTAACCTTCTAATATTTCAATGTAACCCCACGATCAGTATACTATTAGCCAAAAATAAATAAATACAGTGTACCTAAACTTTTCATTAGGATTTCAATTTTGGTAAACATAAAGATTTGATATTTTTATTTTGATATTACTAAAATGGCTATGAAGAATTATCAAGTTTTCATAATAAAATATTTTAATAAAAAAATAATTTAAAATGTGCCTTGGTAGTGAGTAGTATAGCGTCGGCCACAACCCACTTGTTTTTATAATCTATCACTGTAGAAATAAATATGTTAAACTACTAACAAATTATTGAATTTATGGCTTTATCTTTTAAATTATAATTTCAAAAGTGATCTAACAATCTAGCTGAAGACAAGTTCGAAGCTTTCTTGGTTTTTTGTTGACTTCCAATATAAGCCTTTAAAATATATAATAAATCTTTAATTTCAATTTAAAATTGAGTAATCCAATGACAATCATGATTCATCGTATCTTATTGATCTCGTATAGTGAAATATTCAATGATTATATATTATTTTTCATGATGGTATAAAAAAATTATACTCTCTATTAAAGATACATACAATTTAAAATAAAACAAAGTAGCTGACACACTAAAGGTGTAGATATTTATCGCATAAAGGTATTTTAATAAATTTAGTATGACCCTAAGATTAATAGATACTATACATATATTAATAATGTAATTTTATTTTATACTATCTCATAGTACAGCATGAATCATGTTTATAAAACACCTTTAGGTAGCAGCAAAATTGGAACAAAATACAATTTGTCTTGTAATTGATGTTTTAGTTAGCCCTAGTTAAATACAATTAACCAACATTTCCAAAAGCTGTCAAAAGTGTTTTGATACATATTTGGTGTATATTATTAACTATGTTGTATGCATTACATACTTCTATTTTTAGTGTTTCTAGTTTAGATTGTGTTACTCTAGTTTAGACACTTGTCTGACAGCAACTATGCCCTACATCTTAAAACTTCAAACTGTGGAACGAAATTATTATACATATTCTGTTTCATCATTATTTTTAATTTTTATTTAATGATTGGGATAAAATAATTTAAACAAATACACAATTCAATGACGCTAGTCAAATAAAAATATTATATGACAAAAATTTTATTACTTCAATAGAGACGAAGTTGGAATAGGTACTCCAGTAGAAGTTCCGGAGAAAATCCGGGAAAACAGACACATACAGGGCATACGACTGTCATCGGCTGGTTTTCGTGATCACTTTATGCGCTTGCGCAACGTTCACCAATTATGCCTTTTTATTGACTTCCCTTATAAATTCAAATTTCGAAAATTCTATACAATGTTGAATGGTAATTTTCAAACACTCTAAAATAACCTTAAAACACAATCGCCATCTATGTAATGACGACGACGTTACTTCCTTGTAACGATATCTATTGAGAAATAAGTTCGAAAACATACATTTTATGTGAACCAATAGCATGATTCAAAAATTGTTTAGTTGCAATCATAGAATAATAATAGTATAGAATACTCATTAGCCTGCAGTAAACGTGACTGCTTTATGTTGACTAATTTGGTCAATATTTTGCTACGAGTATTCAGTAATCATTTGGCCGTCTGCGTGATAAGTTCTCCAAATAGGGAATTTTTTAACTGCTTGCAAAATTATTTACGCAGTCATAACGAGTAGTACTATACGAACAATGTCTACCAGCAGAGTCATACATATATTGACACGAGCCGGCCAATAAAACGGCTTCACTTTTTCAGCGAGGTATTGTATGGGAATGAGTATTCTATAGTTTTATTATTATTCTATAGTTGCAATATATAATAATTAAAAAAAATGATAATAATTAAAACCTACATCCAACATGTAGAATCATTAAATATTTTGGAAATTCCAATGCCCAGGAATCTATAGGGTTGTAAAGAAGTTTAGGGACCCCACAAAACTTAATCCTTTGGTATGTTAAGAATTTGGATGGGTGATTTATTCCTAATCGAATCGATTAGTGTGTTTTTGTTTTTTGAAAAAACTGTCAAAAGATTTCGAAAACCTTTATAATTTTCTGATGCTTGATAAAAAATCAAAATAGAATGTATTGGATAAGCTAGATATTAATATATAAATAATTGTGTGATGTGAATAATAGGTGATCGCGAGTTTAGGGAATTATATATTAGTTAATAATATTAATTTAGAGAATCCACGAGGATGTGCATGTACTTGTTTCAAGGACAGATTCATTCTTTAAAAAAAAATTTGTATTAATATTATTTCCTTTATTGTTCAAATTGTAATTGCCATTACACCTTATACAAGTCTGCTGTCTGGGGTCTTTTATTGTAAAATTTGTGTTTTTTTAATCTTATTATTATTATTATTGTTGTGAATAAACTGTGAAATGAAATGAAATTAATTTATTTATCCATTATTTACACATATTTATATAACAATAGCAAAAAATAACTATGTTTTAGAAAGACTTATTATAAACATACTATGTAGGTACAATTGTACCTATTTGGAAATTTACTACCTCACTAGACAAGTCTGTTCTGAGGCAGTACTTTTTCAATTTGGCCTAAGGTTACATGTTTTTGAATGCAAAATAATTAAACATATACAGAAAAGAAAAATAATCAGAATAGTATAACGCGATCTCTCAGTTATTTAAGCCCATATAATTGCAGTGGAAATGATGTATGGCACCAAGCTATGGTACAGATTCTCAGGCTATGAAGGCACAGAGTAGTGCACTATGTAAGGATATTCTGCCATTTCTTTTCAGCCAGTCATAACCAGTTTTTTTGAAATTTGTTTCATCGCGTGAGATATTGTGTTCTATGTCAGGTAATATTTTATTGTAAATAGATAAATAAATTAAAAATAAACATGTGAATTATTTCGAGGAAGTGCAACAGTCGCCGTAAAAAAAAACAAAGTTACATATTGTTTTTGCTAATCAAAGTTCCCGAAAGACGGAAATATTAGAAGTGTGAACAACAGACGAACATAGTAATATGAGACGATGCATGAATGTTGACAATGCGATGGATGCGTGTAAGGATAGAAAAATATAAAATGATATATTTTATTATTCAAGTCTAATTCTAGGTAAAAAATTAAAAAAGTTTAGAATAACAAAAGTTTAGGCATCTCTGTCCTATCATACTGGTTTGTCTGAAATGATTGGTCATGTTATCTTGAGATTTATACTCTACGCCCAATTATTGTGTTTTGGCGGTGAGCCGTTTGAGGTTTAAGTATCACCCAATAACTGGTTTCAGCCTCTAGACTTTATCGATCGGCCTCATCGTCCGCTAATTATCATTCAGGATCCTCTATACGTCTTTTTTAGAAATCACTTTTCTGGCAAATACATTTTTAAAAAGTATTAATTACTTACTTAATTTGCGGGTCATCCCACTCAAAAAAAAATAGCAGCCGCAACGGCATTGTCATTGACCATCATCAGTTTTTTTTATTGTTGTTCCTGCAGAGAATAATTTCTAAAATATGCAATCTTTGTGTAAGAATGCTGAATGTATGACTGGATGAAATCTATGTACGTGCGTTCATGTATGGGAGTGTGGATGATAATTCAATCGTCCAATCATTCCATACTGTACATATGTTCGCAAATGTATGAAACCAGTAGGCTTCTAGTCTGTTTTTCATGCTTAAATAAATAAATCAGTTCTTCTGCATCAAGATAAATTTTTAATTCAATTGTAATTCCCCATTTAAATTATTGTTCTAGTGTCATTTTCCTCTGCAATGAAACTCAAAATAGAAAATTACAGATCATTCATAATATGGGAATGAGAACAATTTTAAAATGTAACAGATATACAAGAATAAACCTAATGTTTAATAAACTAAAATTAATGACAGTAAAGCAATACATTAAATACAACACATCAATTTTGATTTTCAAACTAAAAAATAATATCTAAAATATATGCAGAAAAATATATTATTCAATTCCAATGTTCACAATTACCCTACGAGAGGATGTCAGGATTTTAGACATCTAAAAACGAGATTAACAAGTACACAAAATTGTTTATATCATAAAGGTCTCAAAATATATAATAGTTTGCCACCAAACATAAAATATACCACAAGTCTTGCCACCTTTCGTAGGATAGGTGCTGAACACATAGTTAAAAAATATTAATGTTCTCCATACATGTTTTAATAATTTAGTGTCATACTCTGTACCATAATTTATTATTGTATCAAAAAAAATTATATACTTTTTGTTTACACAAGAATAAAATTTACTACTACTACTACCTCACTGGCATATCTTGATAGATGAGGAGGTGTTCGTCTGTATCTCTCCGCAATTGCAGGAGACATCCTCTTACACCCGTATATGTATACCCCACCTGAGCATAATCTCTTTGCACAGTATTAACTAAAGTTCATTATGAACCATGTGCGCTTATGAGAGTTTAATGAAGCCTCAACTAATTTGGTAAAAAAAGCAATAAACATACTGATTATAACAAAGAAGAAAGGAATCAAAATTATTTGATCAAGCCCTTTAGTCAAATTGAAAACGCTTTTTTTGTATGGCATTTGACGTTTGTTGTTGTAGAAAAGTTTTCTACAACAAATTTCAAATTCCATATAAAAAACGAATAAAACGTTAACGAACAGCGTTTTCAATTTGACTCAGGTGCTTATAGGGTCTTTAGTTTTTTCTTCAATAATATAATTTTCAATCCTCATTTATGACACGTTTAATGTCGTTAGTCTCCTTGTTATGACCTACTTATTGTGATTGATTGCATTTTAAATTGATGTTTTATATAGAACCTACCTGCTGGTTACCCGAGAGTCGAATATAATTTTCATTTTTAGAGGAAATTTTATTAATATTAAATATGAAAGACTAGTGGACGTTCTTCTGTCACGTACCGCATTTTGTATAGACCGCATTTTATATAGACCGCTTTTTATATAGACCTCATTTTATATAGACCGCATTTTATATATTTTACCAATTTTTTCGTATATTTGAGTGTGGTATATTCTCTGGATAGGTACTTAATACAAATTTGTTTACACCGCCATCTATTAAAAGCTTACATGACTTTCAAATTAATGAAGACCCTATTTTTCAATAAAAAAACGTTTGAGAGGGCGTAGGGAAGTTGAAATTTGTAGTAGTATGTATTTTTATACGAGATAAATCAAATTATTGAAATATTTTTTAGACCTCTATAATAATCGAATCAAAAACTATCCTATCTTTTAAGTTGGAACCAACCATACACGTTTACAAAATTTCATTGTAATCGGTTGGGTATTTTGGAGGTTAGCGTATGCCTACGAACATCGTGACATGATTGAATTATTTTTATATAAATACATATTAAGATTAAAATAAAATTTATTTAATAAAATGCAACAAAACTTATAACATATTATTATATTGAGGAAGTATATCAATTGTTAAATATTTTATTTTGAAATATTTTATTTACAATCACATATTATTTATAACATTTTCGATAATTTTGAATAGTTAATAATAGTGCAGAATACTGTGATTGTGTGCCTATTTAATGTGGAACGGGTTCACCTATCATCTGGTTCATAATTGTTTTTTGTCACTAAAAATTGTATGTTGCTAGCCCTAGAACATGATTTCCTAGTTGGACAACAGTAATCTGCTTGTTGTCATTGGTGAAAATATGGTGTGAAAATAAATAAATATCAAAATAATTGTTTATGACATAAAAGTAACATTAATAAGCAAGACTGTTTCATAACTCGTATTATTAGTTTCCACGGTTGCTTTATAACTTACAGAAGTTTAAATAATAAATACTGACTGAAATAAATGTTTCAATTGATGATAATTTGTATATGTTGCGTATAGATTGATTGTTATGTTACTAGAGACAATATATTTTATGTCTGTTTGTATGTAAATAAACCAGACATCTTGACTGGATAATTTTCATTTTATTGCTACCATAAACTCTCGATGCGTCTGTATCCTGTTTAAGATATTTCTATGAGTGTCTATGGTATAGTGAGCGAGTACATAGGTAGGTACCTACTTATTTATTTCCATATTGTGTCTTTGGGTCAAGCGACGATCTCGACGTATTTATAAGTTGGATGCCGTGCGGACAAGAGATGAAACTAAACAAAGATATTTATCTTCATTTGACAGAAGCGAGACGGCTATTCGTTTGTCGGATTGACCATTTAAGGAAGGGTTTTTGTGTTACCGTGTTACGATAGATGCGTGCACGCCTACGCGTTCGCATTGATTTCGAATTTAGAAGATCAATGATTATGTTTGAGGAAAATGGCGGAAAATTTTGACACATACCTACTTGACATTCAGAATCAATATACAGAAGACTTATTTATTGAATTCAAATTCATGTGCAATAAGTATACGAAAGCAGCATACACTGAAAAAAAAGTTATGTTAAAATTAACCGAACTATAGTGACTACAAAACAATTCGTTTTGTGCTACTAAATATTTTGTGTGTTTAACCAAATAATACAGTCATAAACAGATAAACTTTTATTAGTAATAACAAAGGTTTGGCAAAAACGCAACTAGCCGGTTCGGTGGTCACAATTTGTGTTTTCAGTGTATGCCATAAGGCGATCTTTTCCAACCAACCAAAAAAAGTAAATATTTTAACTAAAAAGTAAAATATCAAAAGCAACGGTATAGTACTATAGTGGTTGAAATTTCGAGGGTGGGTGTTTAAGGTTATGAACGGCTCCGGCTCCATTCTACATTTAAGACCTGTGTCAAAAGAATGTTCCAACAGGAAGACAGCTTGTATTGAGATCATCTAGATCGAAGAATCCCAACATTGGACAAAAAAAATGGAGAGAGTCAATAAGGCGGCTAACTATCATCGCAATTTCTGCGAGAACGAACCTTTATAGTAGTCGATCGACAAACTAAACTTAGAATAAATTGCCCCATGACATACGTGGAGCTCAGAAAATTGTTATATTTGTGTAGTCAAGACTGGTATGTTTCTGTGAGCCAACAAATAATCTATAGCAACTTGGAGTGATATTGTAATCACTAAACGGCACTGTATAAATCATTACCTACTATTATTTTTTTCAGTACATAGAATTATAAGCTATAGTATGTATATTAATTATAAATGTCGGCCTGCAGTACATAGTTTTTACAGTACATATAATTATAAGCTATAGTATGTATATTAATTATAAATGTCGGCCTGCAGTACATAGTTTTTACAGTACATAGAATTATAAGCTATAGTATGTATATTAATTATAAATGTCGGCCTGCAGTACATAGTTTTTACAGTACATAGAATTATAAGCTATAGTATGTATATTAATTATAAATGTCGGCCTGCAGTACATAGTTTTTACAGTACATAGAATTATAAGCTATAGTATGTATATTAATTATAAATGTTGGCCTGCAGTACATAGTTTTTACAGTACATAGAATTATAAGCTATAGTATGTATATTAATTATAAATGTCGGCCTGCAGTACATAGTTTTTACAGTACATAGAATTATAAGCTATAGTATGTATATTAATTATAAATGTCGGCCTGCAGTACATAGTTTTTACAGTACATAGAATTATAAGCTATAGTATGTATATTAATTATAAATGTCGGCCTGCAGTACATAGTTTTTACAGTACATAGAATTATAAGCTATAGTATGTATATTAATTATAAATGTCGGCCTGCAGTACATAGTTTTTACAGTACATAGAATTATAAGCTATAGTATGTATATTAATTATAATTGTCAGCCTTCGTGGCTCAGTTGGTTAGATATCTGACTGCTGAGCCAAAGGTCCTGGGTTCGATTCCCGGTGGAGACACAGTTTTTAATATTCTGTTTTCAGTCTGGATCTGTGAGACGGTTAATATCGTATCGTGAGTCCAGAATGTGGCAACTTGTTATTGGGTGCATGTAAAATTAATATTTGACATAGTACCTGTTAGTTGCCCGAGAAGCAATATTAAATAAATAATGTAAATCTTTTAAAAATATTTACGAAACACACGTCTTACAAAGCTGTAAAGAAATAAATTTATCGAACTAGTGGGTTGTGGCCAACACTGACATCTCCACCATAAAATTACTTACATTTATTTTTTTATTTATTTACATCTTTAATATATAATGCATACTTACCTTTAAAAAACACAGTTAAATACTCAGATAAAGATACCATAAAAAACTAAATAGGTACTATATATGCAAAAATATTGCTATACAAAATGAAGTGAACGTAATAAGTGAATAAATCAGTAAAATTTAGAAAGTCTATTTAATTTTTCTTTTGAATTCATTATATTCAATTGCCAGTCTCAAATATGTTTCAAGTTGGTTGAACCACACCACCCCATTGTACGTGTAGTAGTGATTCCCAGCAGATGAGAAATTTATTTTAATTTATTTCTCACGCAAATATTGCTTCTCTGGGCTGGATACACTGGTTAGTTGGAAGAAATTTCCATACGGCAATAAACTCGCCACTTGCGCAGGGTGCAAGGATGTGTTCATTATTATTATTATTATTATGTGTTAACGGGGTACACAATTGACCCACTATATTTACTAGTTGCATGTAACACATGAGATCCAACTGTCGATAGCGATAGTATGTATAGTTGAAGAATATGTACCAAACTATAAACCCATAAATACAAATTATTGAATATTTTCAGATATTTTGTTTTCTATACAACATATGTAGGTATGTATGTCAAGATAGGATAGTATGGAGGAAGTTCCTTTTTTCCTACCCAGAATATGAAAATAGCATGATGGTATGTATGTTTGGAGATGAAGTATCAAACTATTAAGTTTTCTTACATATTGTATATAGGCGACTGCCATACAAAATGTATGAAGCGATGTCGTCACTAAATTCAATTTTTAAAAAAATTGTTTAAAAAAAATTGAGATCTTCTACTACAATGTTAATATTTTTTATAGAAAATTAAATTATCTAGTTGGGGTGTTTCGGGTTTTTTCGATAATTGTATAAGTTTTGGAAATATAGGCAGTTAAACTCATAAATTTATCATAAAAAAAATATTTTTCTTAAAAAAAAATGTTTGAGAAACCCTGGAATTTTTTTGAAAAAATTAATTTGAGATTTTTTATTTTTCTATGTTTTTACCAATTTTCAGCGTTCTAGCTTTTATGGTTTCTGAGATATATGGAAAAATAAAATAAAAATTAAAAAGTTGATAACCCCTGACTGAAACACAAATTCAAAATTCAGAGTATAAAAGTTTTCTAGGCCTGTAACTTTTTATATATTCTGAAATTTTGGGCTCTGTAAATTGAGCGGATCAAAAGTTATAAGGGGGGGACGGACACACACACACACACAGACACACACACACACACACACACACACACACACACACACACACACACACACACACAGACACACACACAGACACACGAAATGTTCTACTCCAAATTCTGAGTAAATCCGTGTATGGAACATATATGCTGCGAAGCCTCTAAGTTGGTGTTTTTTGACTTCAAAGTTGGAAAAGCCGTGAAAAAAGTAGACCTCTCCATACAATTCTCGCGTATTCTGGCTTGATACATTGTCGATATGTTAAGAGAACAAAGTTCTCCTGAACAAATCGACAGTTGGATTAATTCATTTATTCAAGGGACGAATACAGTGTGAAATTTACTAATGATTTCAATTAAATTGTTAGAAATGATGAAAATTAAATTAAACACACTGATTCAATTTTAGATTTATGTAGGTACTTGATAAAAAAAGGACGACTGTTTCGAACTGTGAAGGTCTTATCAATTGCAAAAAATGAATACCTATGTCCTAGTTAAACAAGTATATATATACATCTTACTACGTTCCCTAAAATAAGCATAAATGCTTGTGCTATAGGTAAACGAAATCGGTCGAGGCAGGGTTCGAACTCGCGACCACTGGATTACTAACCGCTCTGCCACCACCCATCTAAATGTTTTTGCTTATACTTTTTTATTTTTTTTTTGTTTTTTTTTATACATTTTTATTTTTTTTTGTTTTTTTTATACTTTTTTAAAAATTTTTTTTTTGTTTTTTTTTTTTATAAATGTATGTACCTATGTATGTTTAATTTAGATATATAAATACAATTTATTACATCTAGAATAAACAAAAAAAATAAACAAATCGCTAAAAAAAGAAATTTTCATATAAAAAATCCAACGAAAAACACACAATATTAATAATACTTTTCCTTTCTGTCATTTTTAATAATGGAAAAATACAGCCTAATTTTGAAGGGAGCAAGTGCGTTCTTTGTGCTTTAGGTTAATAAAATCAACCAAGACAGGATGCAAAGCCGGCTCCACTGTATTGCATGTTCAGTTCACTAACGTTCTGCCACTGATCCATCTCATCAAAATATTCATATCATCTACAAGACAATCCTAAGAAATCAATTCTTTAAATGGATTCTGTAGCTGTCTGGTTAGTGCACTGCACAAGCAATCCAGTTGATGCGGTTTTACCTTTTTCATATACATAACTTATTGAGCAACTAATACCGTACTAAATAATTAAACACGCACCCAACAACAAGTTGCCTCATTTAGGAGAAAAAATGCTGATCCGACCTTGACCAGTTTCATTCACCTATAAGAAGAAATAATTTATACATACATTATTTTATGAAAAAGTGTACCTACACCTATATAGGTATTTGGTATATGAATATCTGTACCTACACCTATATAGGTATTTGGTATATAAACATCTGTACCTACACTTATATAGGTATTTGGTATATGAACATCTGTACCTACACCCATATAGGAATTTGGTATATAAACATCTGTACCTACACCTATATAGGTATTTGGTATATGAACATCTGTACCTACACCTATATAGGTATTTGGTATATAAACATCCGTACCTACACCAATATAGGTATTTGGTATATAAACATCTGTACCTACTCCATATACCTCATGCTAGTAAAGATTTCATTTACATAATAAGCTAGTGCTTTACGTTATTTGGGTTGCTTGTAAGAGATTGCCTTATTTTAAAAACCCATCATTGTATAGTTGTTTGTATACAGATTTAATATTTTTCTTCGGGGCTGAAAAAACTTACGCCTCGTCCAAGTTTCTTCATTCATTCATTCGTTCTCTGTGTCCATCTTCGTCCCACGACTGGATTATATTAACTAGGATCATCTTTTTGTGGTCTACAGACCCTTATTTTCATATCTCATGGTCGCCATTCGAGGATCTCGCACGTCCATCTTTCAAGGCTCTGTTTCGCCAAATGCCATTGCAGCACGATCCATGATATCCGTGACCTTTGATAGGTATCTGACGTGTTTGTTATTTTATATAAATTTAATATTTAAAAATAAAATAACATAACTCGTCACCTTTTATTTTGCATTACGATACCACCGAAAATTAAAAACCGCTCTCACTTAACTTTTATAACATTTAAAAAATATGCTTTTCACAAAAATCGTGCATGTTTACTCTGTTATGTACATACATACATACATACCATCACGCCATGTCCCTCACGTAGGCAGAGAAAACCGAGCGCCACTTACCTCAATTTAGATGGGTCGGTGGCAGAGCGGTTAGCTCGCTGGGCTAGTAATCCAGTGGTCGCGAGTTCGAATCCTGCCTCGACCGATTTCGTTCACCTAAGCACAAGCATTTATTTGTTTATTTTAGGGTACATAGGAAGATGTATATGTACTTGTTTAACAAAGACATATTCATTAAAAAAAATATGTACATTCATCGCCTCGTCAACATTCATACATTGTCTTATACATGTTCGTCTGTTGTTCACGCTTCTAACATTTTCGTCTTTCAAAATACTGTTCACATGGACATGCCATCCCTTCCTTGGGCGGCCCCGACCTCTCATTCCACTCCTGTCCGCAATGTATATTTTTTTCATCAGGCGTTCCTCATTCATTCTCCCCACGTGGCCAAACCATCTCAATGTGTTCACTTTCATTCTATTATTAATATCTTTCTTTATCCTACATTATTTCCTTATGTCCTCATTTCTGACCCTGTCATACATCGTTCTATTGCAGATTCTTGTAAGCGATCTCATTTCAACTGCATTTATTCTACTTTCGTACGACTTCTGCCAAGTCCAGGTTTCACTTGCATACGTCAAGGTTGGCACTAAGATAGCATTATGAATGGCAACTTTAGCATCCTTTGATATGTGGCGAAAGTATATATGTTGTTATATACTCTGTTATGTCAACAACTCAAACTTTTTTAAGAGGTCAAGTGACCATTAAAGTTATCTTAAAACGCTCTTGGTATTATTATGACCTTCACTGTAATGGAAAACATGATTTGTATTATTTAAGTACACACATACCTAACTGTAATTTATACCTACATACATATATTTAATATACCGTGACACTTATTGACACTTTCAGTAAAAATCTTTTAACGCTGTTTTATTTCGTATGAAACTATTGAGATCAAGATGGGTTGGGCATGGACAGAGAATGTCAGACAAATGCGTCCCCAAAAAAGTATTGAACGGAGACCCACGTAGAAGGAGAAAATTAGTGAACTCGGGGTGAAATGGGAAGACGAGCAGCTTCTCCAGATACCGAGTTGGAGTAGGGTGGCTGAGGACGAGCAGAGTTGAAGCGATAGTTGCAGGAATCCAAGGCTCAATGTAGGCTGTAAGCCGTCGTAGAAAATCTTATTTCTTTAATTGTTTACTTATTTACACACGAATGCTTGCACTCTGGTAAAGGAAAATATGTTTTTTCTTACTGCGCATTTTTTCTGTAATATATAAATTGATTGTTTTATGTTTTGTTTTTTGAATTTAATAAAAATAAAAAAAATATTGATTTGCTTTCTAGTTTGATCACCGTCTATGTCATTTTTTCCTTTTTTTTCACGGCGCTACCCGATTTACTAATAACAATTAAGGACTACAAATAATAACACTCAATTATTATCATTACCATTATACACTTCCTCAAAAGAATTTGCAGATCGCAAACGCATCATCAAGATTTCAATTGGGAATAATTCACCCATCCAGATACTTAACATAACAAAGAGTTATAGGTTCTGAGGTCTCTATACTACCTATCAACCCTACTGATACCCGAATATTAACTTTAAAAAATCTTTAACAATTCTTCATGTATTCATTATTACCGATTTTTGCATTTTCATTATTAATTTTTCCGATAAATCTAAGGTTTCTAAATTACGGCTTAATAATTTTGGAATTATGCCAGTGGCTGAAATAATGCTGGGGGGCTACTCATGACAGGTTCTTAATACTTCGTATCTTGGCTTAATCTTAAAAATGAATAAATCAGTCCTCGATGATAATCTAATATTTACCTTTCTCTACATTGAATCATAAAAAAATGTTATGATCAAATTTTTGTATGAAATTGATAGAGGCTTCGCAGCATATATGTTCCTTATACGGATTTATTCAGAATTTGGACTAGAATATTTCGTGTGTCTGTGCGTGTGTCCCCCCCCCCCTATTAACTTTTGATCCGCTCAATTTACAGAGCCGAAATTTTCAGAATATATAAACAGTAATAGGCCTACAAAACTTTTATACTCAGAATTGTGATTTTTTTTTCAATCAGGGGTAATCAATTTTTGAATTTTTACTTTATTTTTCCATATATCTCAGAAACCATAAAAAATAGAACGATAAAAATTACTTTTACCGACGCCTGTATAGAATTTAATCGACTTTACCGTCGTTGCTAATCCAGAAGACACCGTGTGCTTTGCACTATTTGTTAATTCAATCGTTTTGCGAAGGGATTCGATTACAGTCGCCATATGCAAAGCGGGGTAAGGATGAAGTAGAGATATTTGTATTGCCTTAATACAAGAAATGTATTTACATAAAACACATGTCATTTCAATGTGTTATAATGTGACGAGTGACGTTCAGCAAGCATTGCTCGCCCCGTTGGAAACATATTACTCTTATGTATGATGATATGGAATGTGGCTAAATTTCGACATGGATAATAAATGTTGATAAATTATTATTAATAAACATAGATTTATCGCCCGGTAACCAGATGCCAATAATAATAATGAGATTCGTTCACAATGATTCGTTCACGATCTAAATTAATTCGATGATTTAGTGATGAAAAAATGAACCGTGAACTCAATTCTCCGTGACGCGGACTCAATTCTTCATCTTGTCACCTAGATACGGATCCGCTGCTATGTAGCTGAGAACTTACCATTCGTCCGTCACATATACACACACATTCGGTACATTCCATTCAACGGAGCGGTTGGTGGTTGGATCTGGTAATTACTCGTAATTATTTAAATCAGGTATAATTTTCACCACGTGATACCGATGGTCGAGTTAGACGCGGCGGCACCATCTCTCATTGAGATCAAATACTAAATAACACTGCATTGATGGACCGAACTTGTCAAAAAATGTTAAGTTAGTATTGATTTTCCTTTAATAGCATTTAAAAATGTTGCATAATTATACGTTGTCTAGGGGGGCACAAAATAGGGAATATGAAAAAATAGCAAAAACATAGAAAAAAGAAACAATATAATATTCGATAATTCGTAGAATATTGTCATGTAACGTAGAGAAACGTGTCATTTAGCTCAAGAAAAGAAACAAAAAAGATAACTCGATGTATGGAAGTGACAGTTGTCACGTGGCTGGCAACTGTCACTTCCTTATATTGAGTTATCTTTTCTTGTTTCTTTTCTTGAGCTAAATTATGCGTTGTCGAGGGGGGCAGATTGGGTTCAATGTTTTGTAATTGAAAATATTATTTTATGCTTAGGTATTTATTTATTTATTTATTGAACAGAAGACCCACAGTTTTTTTTTTATTTTTACATAAAATAGATATAACTATAAGAAAATAATTAACAAGGAAACTAATAAAGACACTTTTATATAGTTAACAAATACCTAGTTCTCGTTCTATTAGTTTGATTCGCAAACGCAATGAAGAATTGAATATAGTTATGGAAACATTTTTTTTTTAATAGATGGCTTTAAAAAAAGGTTTCTTCGTCACTTCATAGATGGCGATGGTGTTTCTCAGCTTATTTTCAAACGAACAATTTTTCAATTAAAATAGATATATCTATCTTTCGAAAATTGGATTGATAAGGAACTCAATAAGAAGGGAAAATTGGCGAATGTTGCGCAAACGTATTTAATAAGATCACGTAAACCAGCCGATGACAGGTCGTAAGCTATGCAGGTACCTTGATTCCTGATTCTTCTATAATATTCCAACGTCACCTATGCACGTAAGCTATGCAGGTACCTTGATTCCTGATTCTTCTATAATATTCCAACGTCACCTATGCACGTAAGCTATGCAGGTACCTTGATTCCTGATTCTTCTATAATATTCCAACGTCACCTATGCACGTAAGCTATGCAGGTACCTTGATTCCTGATTCTTCTATAATATTCCAACGTCACCTATGCACGTAAGCTATGCAGGTACCTTGATTCCTGATTCTTCTATAATATTCCAACGTCACCTATGCACGTAAGCTATGCAGGTACCTTGATTCCTGATTCTTCTATAATATTCCAACGTCACCTATGCACGTAAGCTATGCAGGTACCTTGATTCCTGATTCTTCTATAATATTCCAACGTCACCTATGCACGTAAGCTATGCAGGTACCTTGATTCCTGATTCTTCTATAATATTCCAACGTCACCTTTATTGAGATATGTCAAAAATTTGGCATAAAATAACATTGATTCCCGACTGGGAAAAAATCCAATGTTTGCGTATATGCAACTATACAAATATTCGATAATTATGGAGTTTTACCAAGAAGTGAAAGTTTCAAGCATTGAAATAAAAATCGATAGCAAATAAAAAAATCAGTATTGAGCCTTGGTTTCCATCAATCCTCGCCTACCACTGTCTCCTGCATCGTCCTTAAATATGTCACTTGCAGTAGTTGGGCCGCGTCTTTATTTACCTCAAACTCTCATTGCAGCCTGGGTCTACCGAACTTTCGTCTTCCTCCCGGGTATCCCACGAGGATCCTCTTGGGTACCCGTGATGGCTTTATTCTCTGCATACGTCAAACTGCTCACTCGAGCATGTACAGGAGCCTTTTGAATGTTATGTATCTCATCATTATATCTTATTCTCCAGGCTTCGCCATCATTTATGGGTCCCAAGATTTTACATAACACTCTTCTCAAAGGCGTCCAGGATTTCTGCAGATCTTGCTGTCATCGTCTATGCTTCTTTCTAATAAATTTTATATGCTTAACTATCTTACTTATTAATATTTTTTTTCTTGTATTTAAGTAGTTTTCTAGTATTGATTCTGCTAATTTCGCTCAGTCATTTGCTAATGATTACATATACTGTAGACATGTTTTTGACTGTTATTAAAAAAATCATTATTTATGCTTATATTATGTCTGTCGGCCTTTGTGACTCAGTTGGTTAGGTATTTGACTGCTGATCCAAAGGTCCCGGGTTCGATTCTCGGTGGAGACACAGTTTTTAATATTCTGTTTTCAGTCTGGATCTGTGAGACGATAAATATCGCATTTCTCCAGAATGTGGCAACTTGTTATTGGGTTCGTGTTAAATTAATATTTGACATAGTAGGTACCCATTAGTTGCATGAGAAGCAATATGAAATAAATAAATAAATATTTTATGTTTATACGTTGCATCTATTTCCTTGTGGCACATTTTAACCAATATACATAATTAATATAAATATTTTAGACACCTGGGGGGGCAAGTCTGGTGCAACCGGCGAATTCAAAACCCTCGTGATTACCCATATCATCATACGGAGTTCTATGACCTCTAAAGATATTATAGAACTCCATATAATAATTATATCCATGATATAAGTAATCGTGAGGGTTTTGATTTCGCCGCTTAGACCAGACTTGCCCCCCAGGTGAATGTTTAATAAATAACTAGTGAATTTCATAATTATTATATTTTCTTTCAATTGATCTATAGATCTTTAGTGAGTTTTATCAAGATTTTCTTACAACTAAAAAAAACATAATTATAAATGAATTGATATTTAATTTCTATTTGATTTTTATAATTATGTTTCCTGATACGCACACTCGGTACAATTTTTTTATAATGGCATTTAGAAACTGAGAAAGAAACGGAAACGATAATTTTTTTAACAAGCGATAGACCTTTTAGTATTTTCATTGTGAATTCCTTATGAGTTATATACGAGTATGCCATTGCCGATAATTCACGACTTTCACCTTAATCGTGCGACATCTATCGGAGAAATCACAAGTTAACGGATAATGGATAAATTTTATAAGCAGACTAGTTATCTTGAAAGGGAATTAATTTCCATGTTATATGTCTTTGAAAGTGTGAATGTGTGTTTTCACAGTATAATTAATGAATTATGATTTATTACATTCACATGCTTTAAGGCAATATTACATCACCAATAAATCTTCCCTTTCTTTTCATTTCTAGTGTTAAGTCAAATTGGTAACTGCAGTAGTGTAAACAGCACGGACAGTAGCGAGTCAATTTGGTTCGCAAGTTGCCTTGCAAGTTTAACGGAGTTGGTCATCCTTTTGTGCGATAATTGACTCGCTACTTGGCGCGTGTAAACAGTCAATTTA
Source organism: Molanna angustata (assembly GCA_963576475.1). NCBI lineage: Eukaryota > Metazoa > Arthropoda > Insecta > Trichoptera > Molannidae > Molanna > Molanna angustata. The sequence goes on along the minus strand of OY754976.1, from coordinate 9,863,724 downwards.
ACAAGTGCAAAAGTAGAAATATACTCAAAAAATAAAAATAAAATAGAATCAAATATATGCGATGTAGTTCGTTCATCGCTGCCACTTGACACTAAACACTAAACTGATGTAAACCAGGCATAAGTCAATCAAACTTGCAGATTACCTCGCTGCAAAACTATTAATGTCCAAAATCCATTCACCCAAAGAGCATTTATAATGTTTTTGTTGTTAAAATATAAAAATGCCATCTCAGAGGCCCTTGGAGGTTTACTTTGTTCAGTTTGACTACGAATGCCACAACCTTCCTTTCCTTCTGTATGGAGGATTACGGTAGCTGATTCCTGCGTTGTTCAGTTTGACTACGAATGCCACAACCTTCCTTTCCCTGTTTTTGTCTTTTTTCTTCTTCCTAATTTTGAGTACCTACTAATTTTTAAAAGTAATTGTTTTATACTGTGCAACATAAAAAATAATCTAATATCCGCAAACAAGGTTGGTCTACGATATATTGTTTACATTGTATTTGTTGTAATATCTGTTTATGTGACTGTAAATAATAATAAGAGCGTTCCATAGCTCGCCTGTTAACCCAAGGCCTCCACCTTAAAACTCTTAAGTATCCACCTTCCAGTTGCTTGTGTTGCGATATGTCCGGCCCAAAACTTATGGACTTAAATAATTTATACTTACAAACAAGGATACAAAAGTTATCAGACTGTTGATTCAATCGTCTTTGATCTCGATTCAACTTCGATCAGAGTAAAACGACCAATGGACGGTCCAACCGGTGGTTCTGCGAAGGCGACCGGGTTTTGCTAGAACTAGATCGTCCAATCTACTTGTTGATATCTTGATTCAATCTATCACACAGTCAGACAGATCCATAGTAGATAAATGCGAATATCTTAGAAACTTACAATGTCTATGTGTTGCTTATAAATTTACTAACAGATTTATCAGACACTTTGACACTGAAAACTTGACATACGACTAACTAGTTTTATATTAATGTACACCTTAGTAAGTAAATAATGTATAATTAATACATCTATGGTTAATTACTTTGCATATTATTTACACAAGATACAACTTCAATGCCGATTCTATAACTACTAAAAACTTTTTCGTGCAATCGAACGCGAATATGAAAATAGTTTTCTCCTCATAAATTTTGTATGAAGCTTCATAAAAATTTCTCTACGTGAGTTATCGCCCTTTTTATGTTTTGGAACATGTTTTTAAAGTATGGTGCCGTAGAGATATATAGCTCAATGAAATTAACAGTATAAATTTATAGTTGATGAAATTTGCAAGTTTTTGAATAAATTTTGGACGAATTTTTAAAAAAAAATTATCATAAATTCGTCTTCAACATTTTAAATATTTGATTGTAACTAACTTTGAGATTCAACATTTTTTCATGGCGTGGTTGTATCAGATCGGCCCACAATTGTTTTTGTCTATGAGGTACAAGGTAAGGCAATGTAGGCAGGTCAAATGCAAACTTTGTTAACTATTGTATGAGAATGAATGCCCTTAAAGATTAAAATCTTGTGCGTCCAAGTTAGTACATTTGAATCGAGCGTTACATAAAATACTATGGTTTATGAGATTTTACAAAAAAATACTGAGAACATTGTGCGTGTGTAAATGTATCGAGCCAATGTTTAAATTTATAAAATACTTATCATTTAAAAAAAACATTTATGTTTCTAAGCCTTATAAGTTTTGAGTTATGGATAAAAAATCTGAGAAAACAGATATTATTAAAAAAAAATTTACGAAAAAAGTACACAAGATGAAAGAAAATGTATCAGGCCAATGTATAGACAAATAATGAGAGAAAAATATTTATATTTTTTTATTGAAGACGTAACTTTTAAGAGTACGGCGTAGTTTCACTGAGTAAAATACCATTATAGAAATATATCCTCCTCATTACGGAATCGACACGGAACTGATAGAATCTGTTCAAAGGTATCTTTTGAGAGTCATAACATATCGAACAGGGTTGAGTAGCAATTTGAAGACCTACAACGAAAGGTTGAAGTATTTCAAAATAACTAGACTCGAGACAAGAAGACAAATACACGACCTTACTGTTCTTCACAAAATTGTTAATGGTACCATGGAGTCAAGACTTTTACAAGACATACAACTGAATATTCCTAGAAGATCGCTGAGATTCGCCAATACCTTTCACATTAATATACTTCGGACCAGCTTCATGTATTACAGTCCCATACCCAGAATGTGTAGACAGTATAACGATATGACAAGGGAGTGTCCTGATCTTGACGTGTTTGCGGATTCGCTCACTGTTTTTTAAAAAAAAGTTAACTCGCGCGTGTTGTTTTAAGGAAGATCTCAGTGCTGTTTATGTACGCTATTTTGTCTTTTCTCTAACTTTTATGACTTTTTTGACTTCTTATGTGCCTGTTTTTTTTTTTGCTTCTACTTATGTAACTTCTATAACTTTTTTATTCTTTAATTGTGTAACTTTTTTTAATCTTGAATTGTGTAACTATTTTTTTTCTTTTTCTTTTTTACTTAACTTTTGTAGCCGAATTATTTCTAATTTATGTACTTGTGTAACTTGCGTATGTGATTGAGTGAGAGCTCATGTAATTTTGTGTGCATCCATAATTGGACGTCCAGCACTCGTAGTAATAACAAATATTGTTTTCTTTTTGTGAGAATTGTGAGCTGGATGTCTGTCGATGTACCCTTTTAATAAAATAAATTAAATAAAAAAAAATAAAAATAAAATATAACTATGTACATAAAAAAATGCTTACCTAGTTTTTGAGATTGTAGGAGTATGCTTCATTTGAATATAAATTAAATGAGTGGATGCGTTAGTATATATGAGTGAATTACTCGAAAATAGAAATAAAAGGACGCAAAAGGTAGGTACATCAGAAAAAAATCTGTGTTTTTGAACTGGAATCGAGCACGTGACTCACGCCTCAGAAGTCAAATTATACAAATGTCTTACTGATCTAGAAAAGATGAAATTGACGATATTTATGTATTTTTATAATAAAAATTCTGACACAGTTGAATAAACTTATGACACAAGATTCAATTTGTCGCAAGAGATTTATTAAAGTGTAGGTAATTATATATTTATTACACCGTTACAGTGTAATAAAGTTTGTTTAAGAATGATCAAGACTAGTAGTATTTTATGTCACCCGCATACACATATATCCAATTTACAACAATTTGATTCAATAAGTAAACGTGTTGACGTACATTTTCCTTCAATATTGGTATTAATCTTAAGGTTTAATTTATATAGGTGGCAATGAACGAAAGATGAAACAATTTCCTTTTGCACCCATCGCTTCGATCAGTCATTAAGAGGACATATAACGCTAAACTTAGTGACTGAAAACATGCTATTTTAAAACCGCCCAATGCACTATGAAGTTACGCGTTAGTAAGGGTAAATATCGCATGCGTAAAAAAAGGTTTATACGTGATTTAAATTATCGGAAACCCCAAATTTTTTGATTTTTTGCATTTTAAGAACAAACCTTACTTGAAATGTAAAAACTTTATCGGTCATTCATTTTGATTTTATGCACTCTTTAAGTACATAAAAGATTTATTTCTCTACGACACATGGTTATGGAGTAATTTTAAAAAAATGCTGTAAAAAAGGATATTTTTAATAAATGTAAACAATGTAAACGCCTCTACCTTAGAATATTTTTAATAATTTATTTATGGGAATTTAGGCTGAATTTTAAAATTGTGTGACGAACATTCACTAGAGAAATGTTGAAAATACTATTTTTTCTAGAAACACACTGTTTAACATATTTGAGGGATTTGGTTTGAAATTGGGGTGTTTAGGTTTATATGGCCCCTTAATAATTTTATTAGTGAATCGTGAACATCCACTTCCACTCTGTAAAGAACACAGCTATAAACTTGGTGGTTGAATATATTGATTTTCAAGTTGTTCTGCTGACGTTTTATGCGCCACATTGTTTAAACAACAAATAATGTTCAATCAGCGTTCAAAGACTTCGAAGAATGCGTGTGACAGTAAAATGATTGTATGTCTAATATGTCCGTTTGATCTATGCAGCTAGTTGAGTGGAATGGCTATCTATCTACATATATGTAATATCTATCTATATACTAGATAAGAACCAGTTGTATCTGTGACATACAAACTTATACATAACTCTGTGTTCGTCGCGGATGTATAGTTTATATCCTGCTTTATAACAACAACAACAGCCACCGTTTCCTGAGTTGTGTGACCATTACTTTATATACCAGCGCAAGGTCGTATGTCAGAACTAAGCACCATTCAATTTTCTGGGAATTTTTAACTCGTTCAAAGTAAGTCAACTTCAGAACGCGCCACTATCAATTTCAAAAGCATAATCAGCGGCTTTACTATCTACTGCAAATCCGACCCCAATTACCAATTTCGCGCTAAGAACCTACCTTTGCAGGTTTGTTTTTATAGTAATTGTCGATAATTTTAATGTATGCAGGCGACAGGTAGGTAAATTCTGAACGAAAATTCAAATTTGGGTTTGGATTCGAGTGTACTGAGAAAGGCTACTGTTCGATAGTCGAGGTCATTTAATGAAACTTCCCGATGTTTTAGAGTGCACAGAGTATTGATAAAAAATAAACAAATAAATAGACATAAAAAAGAAGAAGAAGAAAAGGAGGAAAATATAGCAGAATTATTATTTGTAGACAAAAAAATTAACAAAGCAAAGCAATAACTAGAGTATAATTTGATATTCTGCCATTCTGACTATTTAAAGACAAAACTATGAAAAAAAATACTGTACCTACTTCTTCTTCTTTTTTGCTTATGTGGTATTACAACCAATCAAGATGATTATTAAATTATTTTGAGAGTTGAGGTTATTGCATTATAGGTTGAATCCATTAAGGCGAAGAAACTTGCTATGTAGATATAAATATGCAGGGAATTTAATGACAGATGTGACGTTTTTTTTTATATTTTGTAGATCAGGCATTCAAAAAATACAAGATCCAGGGTTTCAACTTCCTCTCCACAAGCTCACAAAGGATTACTAGAGGTGGCTGTTATTTGTGCCTACTTATTTATTAAATAATTGTTGCCAATATTTGTATGCGTCCATTGATTAATTTCTTCCTGTTTTCAATGCTGGTCTCAATGCTCATTGTAATCGTATTTTTATCTTTAAAATATGTAACATCTCGCTGTTGTTATGTTAAGAAATAAGTATATTCCCGAATCAAAATTACATTCTCTCTCTCTCTCTCTCTCTCGTTAGCCTACTCCCGTCCACTCCTGGACGAAGGCCTCCTCCATTTCTCTCCACTTTGCTCTGTCTTGAGCTGCCTGCATCCAGTTTATACCAGCATATCTTACAATGTCGTCTCTCCATCGCAATGGTGGCCTCCCCACGCTCCTGGTTGCTGCTCTTGGTCTCCATGTTATGACTCTTTTTGGCCATCTGTCATCTGAGCTTCTGGCCACGTGACCTGCCCACCGCCATTTTAGAGTTGCTATACGTTTGGCGACATCTATAATTCTTGTTTGTTGCCTAATTATTTCATTCCGCACTCTATCTCTCAAGGTTATACCCAACATAGCTCTTTCCATGGCTCTTTGAGTAATCCTTATTTTTTCCATGCTTCGTTTGGTCAGTGTCGCAGTCTCTAAGCCATATGTTGCTACTGGTGATATGCACGTTTCGTATACTTTCGGTTTATGGGTATTTTGCGGTTTTTAAGTATATGACCCATTTTCCCAAAGGCTGCCCAGCTTAGTCCAATTCTTCTTTGGACTTCAGCAGTTTGGTTTTCTCTGCCCAATTGTATGGTGTGCCCCAAATATACATAGTGTTTTACATTTTCAATTTGGTTGCCGTCCACCATAATTTTAGAGCCTTCTGTGCCCATCACCTTCTTTTTTGCCAGATTCATACAGAGGCCTACCTTCTTAGATGCTTCATTCATTTCTTGGAGCATTCTAGCCAGTTCCTCAGGCTCACTACTCAGGATTATAATATCATCAGCGAAACGTAAGTGATTTAAGTATTTACCATCGATGTATATTCCCCTTGATTACATTCATGTTGGGTTAAAGAAATTGCCTTACTACATATAAATCCGACTTGTTGTACATTAAATAAATTAAACAATTTATCGGTTACACTTAATATTACATATTCATGAAATATTTTTCAATAAATAATGCGTCATAAAAAGTTGGATCAACCCATGTAATACTCGTGAGAATATTCTCATGGAAGTCTATCAAAGTGTTACATCTCAGTTCTAATTGAATCGGTAGACATTATTTGTAAAGTAAAGGTTTATAAATGAACCATTCTGTTAATATTAAATAAGCCACTATTCAGTAATTCGTGCCTTACTTGATCTTGCCATGTCTGCAAGATGTACGGTTAACACGTAATCTACCGACTAGGGTCATTTATTAAGTTTTATCTATACGAAGCGCCAAGTCGTTGAAATGTCTACAATAAATTTACATACATTTAAATATTAGATGCATTTGAAATAGTACTGTGAGTATTTTACATCGCGTATATAACCATGTAGTTTATATGTAAGAAATGCAGCTATATAAGTGCATTTTCTTGTTATTTATTTATAGTTCAAAAAGATACAAAACGATATACTTAATTAATGAACACAATATTTTTGTTTATTTTTATCAAAATATATTAGAGCAGCAGTCAACTAAGCATTTATGCTTAGTTTTTTATGGATGAGGATGTATATGTTCTTGTCACAAGGACTAAGGGTCGTATTACGGGAGTAATTTAAGAATAATGTAAGAAAAAGTTGAGTTCCCGTAAGCAGTATTCTAGCAGTACGGGACCTTACCTTTTTCTTCCAATTCTCTCAAATAACCCTTTAATACGACCCATATTCATACTTTATTAAAAAAAAAATAAACAAAAGCACAACAACAACAAAAATGTATTTATTATTTTGTAAATGTTGACTGTAGAATTCCATACCCCTTTTATTCAACTTCTTACCTAGCCATTTTCTCAACACATCTCTTCCATTCAATTCTTCTTCTTTAGTTTCAATCCCCGAGGATTGGTTGGCAACAAAGTGATGCATCTCTTCCTCCACTCATGACCATCGTCTACCAAACGTTACGAAGGATGCGTGTCGAGAAAATATGTGGCGTTCGGTTATCTCTAACTAGCCGGTGAGGAACATGGCGTTATTATTATATATGCCATTGAATATTGAACGCTATAATTATCTAGTTCATATAACAAAATTCAAATATGTGAAATGAAACAGAAATTTAATAGTCAGATTAATTTTCACAATTGCCTACATTTTCTCAATAGTAAATTTTGAACCTCATTAGAATCTGTTAAAATATCGTTACACGTTCATTATTAAAATCTTAATAGACAATGGCAAGTGTAATAATGATGCGAAGAATTAAAGAGTATTCGTAATAATTAGTACTTATAATAATATGTAGAGTTGAGAAGTGGTACAATAGAGTTTGAACCGTTTCTGACCTCAATATGTGGGATGTAATGGTAATACACGTAAAAACAAACGCTTAAGCATTCAGCCACGGGGTATTCAGACATCATAACAATCATTAACAACACTAACCAACTGGCTGAATAGTGATAACGAACATTTGCAATAATTGCTAAAATTGAACCTATACCATTTACTATAGTTAATATTAATATACTTAGGCTGTATTTCTCAAACAAAGATTAAAGTAAAAGTATAGTGAAAATACTTTTATTTCATGAAATTGTTCAAAACCTCTGGTTATTTCGTTAAAATATAATACCGTCAAATGACGCAATTTTGAACAACTTTATGAAATCAAAATATTTTAACTATACTATTACTGATACTTTTGTTGAAACAACACAGCCTAAGACTTTCATAAAATTGTGACAAAATTTGACGGCATTAGATTTTAATGAAACAATTAAAAGTATTGCACAATTTTATGTAATCAAAGTATATTAACTTTTATTAACTATTACATTAATCTTTGTTCCAGAAACACAGCCTTACTATCTGACCAGGGGGGCAAGTCTGGTCCGACCAGCGAAATCAAAACCCTTGTGATTACCCATATCATGGATATAATTATTATATGGAGTTCTATAATATCTTTATATGTCATAGAACTCCATATGATAATTATATCCATGATATGGGTAATCGTGAGGGTTTTGATTTCGCCGGTTAGACCAGACTTGCCCTATTACTATTCTTGCTTTTTAAAAAACCTCTTAAAATTTTACCTTTTCTTCACGAAAAAATATTGTATATCACATATTTTGTGATATTTATTTATTTATTTATTTTTATTTTACAAAGCACAGCACACAGTACATGCATACAATTATTAAGATTAAATAATTAAAAATACAAATATGACATGTACCTCTTACGTACTATACCTAATATCATAATAAGACAATAAAAAAATCTGAAGATAAGAGTGACAATATGTATGTGTGTGAAAGAGATATCTAGAAAGATTGAAAAAGAAATATACCAGCCTGACTCGTGACATGGTTCGGTACGAGTCACATTTCATTCATTCGACGACTGTCGACGACGACTGGTGCTCGACACCTGACTGCGGTCCATCGTGACTCTCTCGCAGGTGGCGGCATCGACCAAACCCAGACCAGCCAGCACCAATGACGAAGGTCGCACCTGGATCTAGAGGAAGTACCTACATATCTATCTACCAATGGACAATCTCTTCACCGTTGACCTATTGCCGACATTTAGCTATCGTCGATTACTATCTCATACTGCGTCAGACTGTTTAACGCGCTGAAATTTAATACAGATTTTACGACAATAATCATTCAAACGAATTGATCGCCGACCGCCGTGGCACAGTTGGTAAGCCGTTTGGTTTATGTGCGGGCGTCCGGGGGATTCCCAGCAGAGGAGAAATTTATTTAAATTTATTTCTCACGCAAATATTGCTTCTCTGGGCTGGATACACTGGTTAGTTGGAAGAAATTGCCATACGGCAATAAACTCGCCACTTGCGCAGGGTACAAGGAAGTGTTCATTATTATAGTCCAGTGAAAATTATATATTTTATGACAAATTTTTAACATCTCAATAGAGACGAAGATGGAATATTATAGGAGAACCAGAAACTCAAGGCACCTACAGGGCTTACGACATGTCATAGGCTCATTTGCGTAATCGATATTTGTGAACAGACAATATTATTACTCTACGCTTCTGTGAAATAATAAACACTTTATTGCACTCTGGGTAAGTGGTGAGTTTTTTTACGAAATGACAATTTCTTTCAACCAACCATTGTTATTCCAACGATGCAAGACGCATATTTAACACATTTTCTTTACTCCATCATATTAATTGTGCACATGTATGAAATTTGTCATATTTTCAAATTTTTGCGCATACTTTTTACTTCGATATCTCAACAGGAGTGCATGCTATGAATAGTCATGATGTTTAATCCAAATATGTAAATCGTATTCATATTCAGTATCTAATGTTATATAATTACTATATACAGATATCCTTTTATTTATTTATTATACATATTTACATATTTAAGCATGAAAAACAGACTAGTAGCCCACTGGTTTCATACATTTACGAACATATGTACAGTATGGAATGATTGGACGATTGAATTATCATCCACACCCCCACACATGAATGCACGTACATAGATTTCATCCAGTCATACATTCAGCATTCTTACACTAAGATTACATGTTTTAGAAATTATTCTCTGCAGGAACAACAATATAATGAAAAAAAAGAAAAAACTTATTTGCTATGAAGTGTTTATTTTATGTTTCTACATTTGTGAAATATATTTTTCTTATCTATTTTTTATTTGTTATTGCAATCAATGTTTCTGCTGTTTTAAATACTACAATACTTTGTAATTCTTTTGGTCGGAAGAAATTAAGCTCGCCAGTGTGCAATATAGGTACTTAAAAAATATTAAAGCAACAACACAACATTGTACATTTTCATTCGTTTATTTTTAAAACATGTAAATTACAAGAGAAAAGGTATACAAGTTCCATAATATATTTCATGATAACCCTCTTTAATTGAGATTAAATGTCGTGTTAAAATAGGGGAGTCTCTGATATATAAAATATATCTGATAATACTTTAAACTAGGTTATAAATCAAGTTAAAAAACTCAAGTTTTAACCTGAAGAACAGAACGATAATTCTTGAAACCAGAAGTGTTACAAAAATAAGCGAGTGGAAATAAACAATGTTGTGTTGTTATTTAAATATTTTTAAAAATGAATTTCTAAGGGTATATATCTCGACCTTAGAATATTTGCAAAATATTTATTTATATTCTGTATAAAAAGATAAATAAATTAATTGAATTGATTAAATTCGGTGTTGCCATCGAACCTCAATCTTCAAAATTGTTTGTTTAGCGCAAAAAACGTTGAGTCATCGCATATTTATTTAATATTTCTACAATCACTAGTTCACCGTTTGTATAATCGATATTCGATTCATATGTAGGTACCTTCACATTGATTTTGTCTACTGTAAATTGTCAAAAGTGGCGACATTAATGACATTCGTGGTCGTAAAATCCAACAATGCAGCAGCTGTGTCATTAACACAGCAGTAGGTTGTCATCAGGTTAGTTAAGTTCATCTGTTGTAGGTATATGTATATTCAGAAATAATAGTTTGTTTAATGTAACTTGTCATTGTTTTCTCGTATAACTAAATGTATGTCATGACTCTTAAACAGTACATTATGCTTACCGATTTCATCGAGTGCAGTGTTGTACTTCAATGACAATCAATGGAGTGAATAATTTATTTACAATCTAAATATCACCTGTGAACTTACAATAGATTAAACGTGCTCGATACGATCAGAAAAATGACTTAAAAATATACATTTTTTAGTTTTCCTATCATTGCTATGATTTGTTCTTATATGCTATTTTCTTGATTTTTTTTAATTTTCTTCTGCTATCTTTGTTTATTTTTGTAATGTGCGGGTTGCATTAAGCCCGCCAATGTACTAATTATATGTACAGAAAGATTAATAAATAAAATAAACGCATGTCAAGATAGAAAAATACGGAGTTCAGTTCTCTCTGCCTACCCCATGAGGCGTGATGGTATGTATGTATGTAGGTATGTAATAATATTATCTTTCATACAATTCGCCTATACATTACTACGAAAATCCTTCGCATTTCATGATTTCTCTTGGCTAAATTCAGATGGAGCCACACCAAAATTTATCGCTTTCTTATGAAAATGAATATATCGAATTCGGACGACCCGGTAAAGAATTATCACTTTCAAATGCAAAAATAATTCTTTGAAATCGGACAGTGTGATTAAAAGTTATCACTTATCACCCAACTAGCATACATGAAAAATCACGTCATATTGCTCCTTCGTTTTTGGAAGTCGGGTAAGGGGGCATATAAACCTAAACATCCCAATTTCAAATCAAATTTCTCTAAAATCAGTGTGTTTCTAAAAAAAATACTCCCTAGTGAATGTTCGTCACACAATTTTAAAATTCAGCATAAATTCTCTGAAAATAATTAATTAAAATATCCTTTTTTTACGACAGTTTTTGAAATTACTCCATAACTATGTGTCGTAGAGAAATAAATCTTTTATGTGCTTTAAGATTACATACAATCGAAGTGAATGACCGATGATATATTTACAATACAAGTCTGGTTTGTTCCTAAAATGTAAAAAATAAATAAATTTGGGGTTTGGGGTATAATTCGTCTGTAGGTGTGTATGTCACTGAACTCCTAAACGGGTGGGCCGATTGTGATCAACAAAATAATATCATTTTCTGGTATCCCGTAAGAGCCAGAAGGTCGCTTTTCTGGGTCTTTCCTGATGTTTGGGTATACACGCACGTGTCGTTCTTCCTTTTATAATTTAATGCTCACCCGCACATCTGTCGCTGGTAACCCCACATTGTGGGATATTCCGTGATGGTGTGTGGTTATTTTTATTAATGATAAACCAGCTGATAGCCGGCAACCACACGCAACACTCGGGCAGGACAACGTCTGTTAAGTCTGCTAGTTATAAATATATCATGATCTTATCTGAATAGGCATTGAAAAATAAGCTTTCGTATAAAGTTCCTTAACACAATATTATAATATTGTCGTTAACAAATTCGGGGCAGGTAAAGAGAACCCATCAGTGGACGGAGAGTACCTCGCCTTATATACCTACTCATATTACCCTATATAGGTTTTGCGCGAGGGCCCAAAATGTCGTTGTCGGTGAGCCGGTAGTTTCATTATTATTTTTCCTGATGTTATTTTATCTTCAAAAGGTATCTGCATTCTCTCAAATATTATATGCGTTAATAATGTAATCAAATTAATTTCTTTTTTTGCAGCTGGCACTATCCTTCGCTGAAGACGTTGAAGTTGTAGAGGCAGTATCCAGTCAAGATGAGCAAGACGACAGCCACCATAACCTGCAGGACAGGCAGGACAACGAGATCCAGAACTCTGACCAGATTGCGCTTGAATCAGGAGACCAGGAACCTGCTGGACCGCCAACTAATTTGGCATTCAATGGCCACCAAAACCGAGTGATTTCTCTCGGTGAGTATTTTGCTCATAAATACCAAAACATATATGTAAAACATAGATTAAATGTTAAGATTGTAAGATTCACAAGCATATAGCTCTCAGAGCAAAAGTCCAAATAATCTTAGAAGTTAATAATAATAATAAATAAAACATGTCTCGAATCCAAAACTAACCATTATGTTGAGTAAGAATAATATTGATGCATTTATTGTCACCAAACGTTAAACACTGTCAATTTGGGACGTCTTTATTCGATATTAATTGTAAGTACATTTGAATTCAAAATATAATTTGCTCTGCAGTGCTTTTCAATTAAAACACTAAAATGTACAACTGCATAAGTAGCTTCATAAATAAATAAATTAATTTCCATTTTTAGATTCAATTTATAATTAAAATATGTATAAGTAGAAAAAACTACAAAAGAAAAAAATACTCAAATTTCTTTGAAACATACCCCTGACCTTATGAAAGACTTGTTATATAAAATACTAGATCTACGGATGGATAGAAATCTTGATAAGTTATAGTTGAAAAATAAATCACTTGTAAGTTGACAAGTCTGATACGGTTCAAGTATTAAACAAGGTTCGTTCAGCAGCTAGTTGTTTTATGTCAACTGGTTTTCTCCTGTGAACCCTTCAACTCAAATCTATAATTCTCATCTAAGAATTCTCTGTTGTTTTACTAATGCAACATAAAACTGATACTCTGTTATATGTGATATATCATTGTTATGTCACTACACAAGTTTATATTTCCTTTTTTTTTTCGCAGGCATAAACCGACTGCCAAATGGTCATCTCAATGGTCCACCCTTGAACAAAATATCTGGACAATACCATGGGCCACCCCCACCGCCGCCTCCGCACATAAAAAACAAGATCCAACAAGAAGCCATGGAAAAGATCTTCCCTGGAGGAAACGACATCTGGCCAGCACCTGTCCCTGAAATGCCTAAAATTATATCCCTCGATGTGAAGTGTGAGAAGAATTCCATGAAAGTTTTCCTCGGATTTGACAAACCTTTCTATGGCATTGTTTTCTCCAAGGGTCACTACTCCAACCTCAATTGTGTTCATCTTCCGGCGGGACTTGGAAGGACGTCTGCCAATTTCGAGATTAGCATCCACGCTTGCGGTACAGCTGGGAACACAGAGAATGGATTGTATGGTTATGGTGCCGATTCTGGATCTGGCACATACTTCGAAAATATAATTGTTATTCAGTATGATCCCCAAGTGCAAGAAGTATGGGATCAAGCGCGTAAACTGCGTTGTACGTGGCACGATCAGTATGAAAAGTCTGTGACATTCAGACCTTTCCCAGTTGATATGCTCGATGTCGTAAGAGCAGACTTTGCTGGAGACAATGTTGGATGTTGGATGCAAATTCAAGTTGGCAAAGGACCATGGGCTTCTGAAGTATCAGGCTTAGTTAAGATCGGTCAGACTATGACAATGGTGCTGGCTATAAAAGATGACGATTCTAAGTTTGATATGTTGGTGAGAAATTGTATGGCGCATGATGGAAAACGAGCACCTATTCAACTTGTCGATCAAAGGGGATGTGTAACTAGGCCGAAATTAATGTCCAGATTCACTAAAATCAAAAACTTCGGTGCTAGCGCCTCCGTGCTTTCTTACGCTCACTTCCAAGCCTTCAAATTCCCAGATTCGATGGAAGTCCACTTCCAATGCACGATACAAATTTGCAGATATCAATGCCCTGACCAATGTTCCGACGGAGGATTGATCGCCGGTCCGGAAATCAGGAGACCAGGTCCAGAATACGGCCCACCACCACCGCCTCCACTACCTCTAGAAGCTTTCTTGCACGGAGGACGACCCCGAGATGAGCGCAGAGTAAGGCGAACCAGAGAAGTAGATCCAGAGAAGGAAGTCGGATTAAATAGGGTTATCAGAGTCGTTTCTACTGGAGATTTGACATTCACCCTCGACGAGAGCAGCAACAATACTTCAACTGAGACGATGATATTCCCAGCTAGAGAAGAAATGCCTCCAGGCGGAATGATATGTATGACAACTCCGGGTTTCGCAGCGACATTAATAGTTTTATTAGCAATTCTCGTTGTTTCCTGTCTCATGTCAGCCTTCTTGTGCATTAGGTTAAGGCCATTCTCTGGGCTCCATGAGAAAACGATGGCTGCCGCTTTCACCAACCCACAACTCACCAAAACCAAAACGAAAAGCTGTTTTTATTCATAAAACTCAACTACCTAAATAAATTAAGTTTATTGACACACATAGTTAAAATCAAATAACATTTACTTAGACTACAGGAAACATTTATAGGTATTTTAAAACTCGAAGCTTTATAAATTAAACATATCTGTCCATTGCTCATTATTTATCGTTCATTTATCGTAGATTTCTATAGACAAACATGCTATAGAAAATATTTTAGTCAGTTAATTATAACTCGATAAAATTGTTGTGAAATTGTTTTTCGTTGTTAAGTTTGAAATTATTATTTTTATTTATATCAAATCGTGGGAAGGTGAAGGCATAGGCATTAATTATTTATTCAGCCATATTTATTTTTTAAAATCGATTTACAAAATTCATTCAGACATGTTAGACATCCGAATACTCAATTGAAATGATCAAAAAATTCATCAATATTTTACTTTTTAATTGACCCCAAAATCTATATGTGTAGATTTGCAAGGAATGCTGCAGAATTCTTTGCTATAATTCTCAGTCATCTTGAGAAATTGTGACGGGATCAATAAAGTACATTTCTTGGGTTATAAAAAAAATTTACAGAAGATATTTTATCTTTATATATGTGTACATAAGCTATATTATATAACACTATTAAACAGCCTTCATGATATATAAATAATATATGTTTTTATGTACATACAAATAACATACAATCGAAATATTGTATAATTTTGTACCAAAATACTCAAATCTGAATTATTTGTAATATATTATAATGTATTTGGCATTATTTTTAATGACAATAGTATACATCAGTCATTTACCTGATATTTATAAAATGTTAGATTAAGTTATTTATTTATTGTATCTTCGTACATATCTTAAGTGTTTTAATGGGATTGATGGGGATATCCGACGTTGATATTTATTCTGCGTCGTAAAAAGTAACTCTATTTTGAGATATAGTATTAAGTAGCTAAGGTTAGGTTAGTTTTACAAAATCTGAACATAGAAAAGAAGCATAATACGTAATGCTACGTAATTTTTTAACAAAATAAGAAACTCAATTTTCTGGGTATTAATATATTGTTGTTGAATTGGTTGTTTAAAAACATGTTCATTATAACATTCAAAAATACATAAGTAAATGATCAAAATTGTTTTCAGCTTTTATTTTATGTGGTTTATATAAAAACTTCCGCTTTGTCATAACTTAATGGTTAGTAAATAAATTTACAAATATTAGAACGATTTTATGTGCAATTTAAATAATGTTTGATGTTGTTAATAAATCATAAAAAATCAGGTGGGGTATTGAAATATACATTTAATTGTTCAATTTAGTTTCATGGAAAATCTAGAATTTTCAATTAAATTTATACAGAATTGAAAAGTAAAAAGATATAGCTCATAAAATAATACAATTTGTACTAGACATGTTAAAAATAACATAGGTATTGATTTATTCGGATTTTTTTTATATTTTAATTAAATCTTAAAATTAAATTATTCATTTAAATTAAATTGCATTATTTTGCTAAAACGCAGTTATTATTACGCATATCTTAAAAAAATATTTACACTTTAATAATTAAGATATTTTTTTTTACATAATAATAACGGTTTGAAATACGTAATATTATGAAAACATGTTTTAAACTTCCATACTCCGTTGTACTTTTAACAAAAAAGAATATT
This sequence comes from Molanna angustata, assembly GCA_963576475.1. Classification (NCBI taxonomy): domain Eukaryota; kingdom Metazoa; phylum Arthropoda; class Insecta; order Trichoptera; family Molannidae; genus Molanna; species Molanna angustata. The sequence continues at coordinate 9,847,200 of OY754976.1, read as the reverse complement.
TTTTGGTTTAATTTTTCGTTGTTGAATCTTTTTTTATACTAAAATAAAACACATTTATTATTTTCTTAAACTTGGTTTAATTTGACTTACTAGTTTCGAAAACTAGAGCTAAACTAGTAAGTCAAATTAAACCAAGTGGAAGAAAAATATAAATATGTTTTATTTTATTATATTAAAAAAACAACCGATTGTTTGAGTTCAATAGATCAGTTTATTTTTTTTTCTACCTGAATTGACATGTCTACAAAACGATTATACAATGTATAAACTATTACGTATGTCATAAACTATTCTGAATTGACTTGTAAAGAAAATAAAATGAACCGAAAGAATTATGTACAACAAAATGCTTTACATTATTTATTATTATATAAATAAATAATTATTGTGGCTATGTGCCATCATATTTGTGCAGATGCGTGTTCACTTATAAATACTTAAGATTAATTAAGATAAATATACTATTTATATAGTTTAATTATTTATTTTAATGTAAGATGAATGAATGTGTTGTTGTTTTTGAGCTCAAAATAAACACAAATATTAAATTATTTTTTTATTAACCTTCCTACCTTATTTTTATGATAGTAAGTTTCAAAAAAACGAGAAAATATCAATTTTCAATGGAATAATAAAAACAATATATACATTATGTACATTATGTGAATACATTATGTTTTTGATGTTTAGTGCATTTTTTTTTATTTCAGCGACATTTTTTTTAATATCTCAATAAGACTAAATAACTAAATAAAAACATAAGTACCTTTTTTTTGTTACAAGTAGACTTTGATCTAACTACACCCTCTTCTTATTCTTCCTCCTTCAACCATCTCTCCACTGATGGATGTAGGCCTGTTCGAAGTACTTCAATTTGTCTTCTTCTTTACTTTTTGGACCCATCTCCTTGGCGGAGCCTGTAACCGCTTTATGAGCGTCCCCAGGTGGCGGTGGAGTAACACTTGGAGAATATGCAGGGTCGGAGGGAAATTAAATACCTCCCACGGACCACAGTTACATAGCATCTGACCCAGGGTGGGCGCTTGTTCCTTATGTTAAGGTTCACCGATCTAAAATTGCCTCCTCTGCCTCATGTCATTTCTGTCAATACCCAGACCAAACTTCGGAACATATCCTGTGGAATTGTTGCCACCCAATGGTGTCCTCTTATAGATCGGAGCTCCTTGTTGCTGTCCGTGGGTCTCTTCAATGTCCCATTGGTCACACATTGGTTGTGATCTCGAAGAACAATATTAAAGCCTTTAAGAAGTTTTGTCATAGTTATGGTGCCTTACTATTGTTAGATTTCCAGTAGGTTAATATTTCACAGAGATCTTGGTCATACCCCTGATGTTCCTTATTTAAAAAGATCTGAAATCCACGAGTGTGAATCTTCCATTCATATTCGTCGATTGTTCTGTTGTTCGAGAATGCTATCTAGAGGGCTCCATGAGCTACTTTTCGTGCTATCCATTTTTTTCTTGTCGTTCACTTAGCGTTCTGTGAAGGAGCCATTTACAGTCTCTATGTGCAAAGCGGGTGGTGGTGGAAGTAGCGAAAAATGTTAAGGGCGGCTGGATTCGAACTAATCAACACGCATGGCAAGTGTGGTGTTTTGATGCCAAAAACATAAGAGTACCTATATCATAATTAATAAATAAATACAGATCGGTTTGCACCAAGCACTCCAGCAATCCCAAAGACCTTATAGTATATAAGGTCTTTGATCAATCCACATACTAGGGCAACCTCTATAGTCTATCCTTCGTCATTCTTTCGGCGATAGTAATAAGCAGATCCGGATGCCCGATGTTACGGAATATCCATTTGGATCCAGAAAGCCTGTTTGGTCGAAGCAACACGGCGAATTCAACTTGCCTAGATCATGGAATGAGAGGTGGAATGATGCAGACCTCGTATTAAATAAATATATTATCCGAGACCCTAACGAAAGGGCCCCAGGTAACCTTCCCCGAAATGTTTGGATTCAGCAAAACAGAATTCGTACAGGTCAAGAACGATGTAACTACCAAATGTGGAAAATGGGATTCTCCGGAATGTGACTGTGAAGCAAGCAGCCAAACTATCAAGCATCTAGTAGGCGAGTGCCCAATACGGAGGTATGAAGGACTCTAGGTGGACATCCATAGGGCGACTCCAGAGGTTGTGAAGTGGCTGACCGAACGGGAGCCAAGAATGTAGAAGAACAACACTCGATGACGCAGCCAAATGCGTAGGAAAACCCGTGACCACACAAAAAGTAAAGTAAGTATTAATTCAGGATGACGACCATCTGTCATGCTGTCCTGCCCAGAACTGGACGAAGGCTGTCACATAGACGACCTGATAAGACTAACCGACAGTGCGATTTCCGCCGCCACACATTGGGTTGACAAAATCTGAGTTCCAGACTCGTTAAGTAAGTTTTAATTTATTATGGAAAACTCCTATAGTACTCTAAAGGTCTGACATTTAAGTAGGAATGATTGCATAAAACAGGCGCTAATTCACTGCTAAACCATTCAACCACTGTGAATCATTTGTCAAGGCACTTCTTTATGTCATCTTATAGTCATCGTGTATTTCTTTACTTATTATTTTTTTCTTGCAGGAAAGTGCAAAATGTGGGTTGAACTGACGAAATATGAATAATAATCGAATCGCTTACCATTAAAAGCGACAGTGTGATATAAATATTTGACATTTTGAACACTCAAATAGGCTGTATTTGGAATCAATAAAGACACTCGTTCATACATTGCGCCGAATGTTGTTGAGTAACGGAAACAAAATAAATTTAAGGATTCATATGTTACTGCGCAATTGTATACATCACATCTTATTTGGCAGAAAACGTCAACACTTAACAAAGAATTATTATTCTTCCTTTCGATCATGAATAAAAATGAATCTGCTTCGATAAATATTGACGTTTCTTATGGTGTGGATAGTTTTCTCTTTATGTGAAATAATTATAAAGAACTATCGGTCGAATAAATGTAGTAAAATATTTAGGGATCTTAAGTATCTTTGGTATCTTTGGACAGCAACGCGAAAACGTCATCATTTAATAGTCACCTCCCCACTAACCTTCGAAGACTCAGATATTATTCCCAAATCCTGTGTCAAACTTCTCGGAGTCAAAATAGATTCGAATATAAGCTTTACAAACCAAATAAACATAGTTTCATCTTCTGCTTTCTTTGAATTAAGACGTTTAAAGTCAATCCGAAGGAGTATCCCATCTGAAGCCATGAAATCTTTGGTAAGCGCCTTTGTTGTCTCCCGTTTGGATTACTGTAACGGTATATATGCGAATCTACCAATAAAAGAAATTAATAAAATTCAGTCAGTTTTCAATGCTGCAGCCAGGCTCATCACCGGAGCCTCCAGGTTTTCTCTCACCATCTCTCACCATCTCCATTGGCTTAAAGTTCCTGAAAGGATTGAATATAAACTCTGTCTCATGATCTTCAAAGCTCTTCATGGTATGGCTCCTACTTACCTCTCCGAACTTTGCATTCCTCTTTCAATTAACGACAGACAATCATCACTTCGTTCTGCATCTTCATCCATGGTTGGAAAATTATTTGAAATAAACAGGGTGTATACCACTAATTTCGGTGATCGTGCGTTTGCTGTGGCAGGACCAAATGCATGGAATAAGCTCCCAAATACCCTCAGACTAACTGAAAATATATCTACCTTCAGAAAAAATCTCAAAACACACCTTTTTCGCAAATCTTACCAAAGCCATAATGATACATCTTAATCAATTTTCAGCGCCCTTGAGGTGAGACATTCACGAAAATGGCGCTATATAAATCATCCAAGTTTATTATTATTATTATCTCTTTCCAAAACCACATAGACGATCTATCCAATAGGATAAGAAGACTGGGACACGTATACAAAACATTGAGAAATATTCTTAATATTTCAACCTTAAAATGCGTGTATTATGCTCTCATCCAGTCTGTTTTGTCGTATGGAATTATGGGATGGGGTGGATGTGCCAAGACAGTCATGAGTCCGCTCAACAAAGCTCAAAAATGTATTATGCGCATTATTAACAGAAGAAATAGAACCTTCCCTTCAGACGATTTGTTTAGGATCTTTCCTATCCTTGATCCGAGACAGCTGTTTCTGAAAGCCGCATTGGTTCATTTCCAAAAAATATAACCTCGTTTGGACAGAGACGTTTTTGAGTCATTGCTCCTAGAACTTTCAACAAACTCGATAAAGGAATCAAAGAGATAAAAAATAGTCATTCCTTTAAAACTAAAATAAAGGAATGGCTATTAGTAAAAGGCAGACACTATGCAGAGGAGAGTATTCACCCATAGCCTCCGACCCCTACTATTTATTATATTTGATTTATTTTTTGTGTGAGTTCATAATGTAAATCTATTGATGTTTTTAAATAATTATGTTGCTTTTTTTAAAACTATGTTATACTTTTAAATTATGTTGTTTTCTTTGTTTTGTATTTTGTGTTTGTATTTATGATTTTCAAATTGACGATATTGTAATATACCTAACAGCAGCCCCAGAACAGGTAATACCTAGTGGGGCGTTGTTGATCAATTTATATATATATGCATGTATTTAGAGAAAGAATAAATAAAATAAATAAATAATTAAATTAAATGAATATATCAATGTTTGTATAATGATATTATATTATTTCAAATAGAGAGAAAAATTGAGACCTCTTCAAAGTCTGTAACCCTCATGATTATCTGTGAAAACGGGTGTGAGAATATTTTTGTATCATTTTTGAATTTATTATTATTTATTATCCAATTGTTTTTTTTTTATTCTAATCATAATCTACTCCCTTTGTATACGACTAGACTTCTTTTTGGGAAATGGAGCAAAAAAACATCTTTGTATATAGAAGTTTTTATCCAATGTGAATAAAAAATTTATAGTAAGTCTTAGTGCCAACTTTGACGTATGCAAGTGAAACCTGGACATGGCAGAAGTCACACAAAAGCAAAACGAATGTATTTGGAATAAGATCGCTAAGAAGCATACCCCATTCCTAAACCCTTCATGATCAATATTCTCATAAATTAGACGTAAATGTATTTGTAATACCTACTCTGTGAAACATTATAATAGGCTTCTTATTAATTAATTTTTATCTGTATTATATTTTATGTACAAAAGCTGTTATGTTTCCAAATGAAATAAAATAAATAAAATAAAATAAGAAGAATCTGTAATAGAACGATGTATGGCAGGGCAAGAAATGAGGACATAAGGAAAGAATGTAAGATGAAGAATAGAATGAAAGTGTAACGATAGAGATAGTTTTGCCACATAGGGAGAATGAATGAGGAACGCCTGATGAACACAATATACAATGCGGACAGGAATGAAATGAGAAGTCGGCAAATTATCGGCAACTGCACCATGTGAATGATAGGTAATATGAAAAACGGAAATATGAGAAGCGTGGACAACAGCCAAACATGTATGAGACGATGCATTAATGTGTGTCAAGATAGAAAATTGTAGCGCTCGTTTATCTCTGCCTATCCCGTGAGGGACATGGCATGTTGGTATGTAGGTATGTATGAATATGTGTATGAGTTGTATTATTGCAGTGTATATTATAATGCATCCGCTTCAATACGATCAACGAGTTGTATTTTATGTAAAAAGTGACCCAGTTTAATCATGATACAGAATATTGTGATGGCCAAGAACTTCCGTGAATAACATTTTACAAATTATAATCTTGGGTTAGAATCGAAAACTCAGTTCAAACATACATTTAACAAATTATAATCTTGGGTTAGAATCGAAAACTTAGTTCAAACATGCATTTAACAAATTATAATCTTGGGTTAGAATCGAAAACTTAGTTCAAACCTACATTTAACGTTTTATCTATTTATTTATTTTTTTTAAATGAATATGTCCTTGTTAAACAAATACATATACATCTTCCTACGCTCCCTAAAATAAGCATATAAATGCTTGTGCGTTGTGAACGAAATCGGTTGAGGCTCTGCTTGTGTGTTGAGGCCCGACCCTGCTTGTGAACGAAATCGGTTGAGGCAGGATTCGAACTCGCGACCACTGGATTACTAGCCCAGCGCGCTTACCGCTCTGCCATCGACCCATCAATTATATATTTTTCATATCATGGATCAATTCATTATTAAATCTGTCTTAAAAAAAGGAACTTGTAGGTACATAGGTACAACTTATATAATTAGTTGACAAAGAAATATATATAATTTACATTATTACTGGACAAAGAAATATACCAATATTTTCTTGAGCACATATTATGAGCGCGCGGAGCTCATATTTTTGTTTTGTTTTGTTTGGTTGGTATATTATTGCGAAAACCGTTCCACTCCATGACGAAAACGCTCAAGTTATTTACCGGAAACAATACATAATTAGTGGACCAAGAAATATATAAAACATACATTCATTCATTCATACCATCACGGCATATCCCACAATGTGGGGTAACAAGCGAAAGGTGTGCGGATGTGCATTGCCTTATAAAAGGGAACACAACATATCTGTGTATACCCACACACCAGTCTCGTCTCACCTAAAAACGCACTATATTCAAAATGGGTGGTGAACCTCATTGCTGAACTATGTGAGATGTAATTATTGCCTGTTGTATTTTCGATTACCCGGCTCTTACGGGACACTCGAAAACAATAAAACATACATAAACAAACATATTTATCTAAATATAAATAAATGCAATATAAATACATAAATTTTATTTGAAGCTTGAGAAATGGTCTAACTCTATATCAACAAGAAGACAATTGGTGAATCAATTACATATAATCAATATAATAAAATGTTAAATTTGATTGTTTCTAATGCAATAAAATGTTAAATTTGATTGTTTCAAATGCAATAAAATGTTATATTTGATTGTTTCAAATGCAAGATAATGTCAAATTTGATTGTTGTGAATGCAATTAAATGTTAAATTTGGTTGGTACAAATGCAATGAAATGCCAAATTTGATTGTTATAAACGATGATGATTTAGTGGATGATAACGATTCTTACAAACGCACGAAGAAAATTGTGTAATTTGAACGATCTAGATTCAAAGTATGTAGGTACCATACATTACAATTTTATACCACGTTCTTTTTGTAAACAAATATCCTGTATTATTTTTACATTCAGCAGATAAGATATATTTCAGTTTGTTAATCCACAATATTATAATGGGCATATAATATTCTGTTAATTGCTATCTCGGCAGCTGGACTACCACACTTCCTGTGTTAGCTATGTCACCATGTTTATTATCACTTTAATACAAATATTTTAAATTAAGCTATTATTGTTGATAAATGAAATAAAAATACCATCATACAAGTTTAAATATTTAATTAATGCTGCAAATACGTCTTGTGATCAAATAAGTAATTGCATAATACAGATAAAAGGAGGATACGTGACCAAAACTAATATTCGAATTCAAAAATCGAACAATTCATGAAATTTCAAATCTGAGATTATAGAATAAAATTTACTAGCGGCAAAGACGTGACATAAACCCATAGATTTTTATTATAAAATGCTAGATGTAGTACTTCGTGCAAAAAGTGAGTCATGGAATATCGCGCGTATGACGTTTTGTTTGGTAACATATTTCAGTTTTCCTTACATTTCAACACATCCTAGATAACTGTTCTTTAAATCTTAATAAACAAAGTGTTTTTTTCGACAAATAAATCCGAAAACAATTAACAATAGTCGTTATTCTGTATAGAAAGACGATGTGGTCTACCCACCAAAACGTCAAAAATCCCCCGGAAAAATGTCTCACTTCGATTCATACAAAATTTGCTAACTACGACATCTGGTATATTATAGTAAAAATCTATGCATAAATTACTCAATAGCCGAATTCTAAATTCAAATCTGTGTTATAATTGAATGAAGTACCTATGTAACTAAAAATACAACCAAATTCCAAATTAAATATCGTCGTGGTACTTTTAATGAATTCAATTTATTATAAGGATTTGATTATAGTGAATCATAGAGTTAGAGTATATATTATGTATGTAGAGTGAAAAAATCGAGTATGTATATTTCGTTATTCGAAACTGTAAATGTAATACTTAATTATAACTTTGTATCACACCTAATAATAATAAATTATATATAAATTAATATATTAAATATGTAATTGAAAGTCCCTGAATACGTGTATGATTCAAATCTAATAATGTATTCTTGACATGTTTAATGACATTTAGTTGTCAGCGATAACTTTGTATAGTCAACACGAACATATCTTATACATATCATCACATTGCCAATATTTTGGTTCAAAGTGTAATAATATATTTTAATTTAAAATCACTTTAGTTAGTAATTGTAGATAAAAGTGGACGATTATTAGATTAAACGTGTGATTTTCAAAAAATATGTGCAAAATATTAAGAACATTGTAATAGTGTAAGTGAAACTGCATATAATTTTGTTATTGATAGTGAAAGTGCATATTTGAACAATGACAATGTCAAACATAACATTATATTTGACAATTCTGTTGGCTCTGCCATTTGCCGATTGCTATCTGTTTCGGATGAAAGTTGATATGACAAAATGTCCAGTTGTCAAAGCGATGAGGAATTTCGATTTGAATCAGGTAAATCACAATCAGGAAAATAACAAAAATGTTACCGCGAAATTCAGACATAATTATCAGTCAAAACCTTATTATTTATTAACAGATTTTTAATTATCTCAATAGAGACGAAGTTGGAATATTTATTGTAGGAGAACCGGGAAATCAAGGCACCTACAGGGCTTACGACCTGTCATCGGCTGGTTTGCGTGATCACTTTATGCGCTTGCGCAACGTTCACCAATTATGCCTTTTTTAATGAGATCCCTATCAATTCAATTTTGAAAGTTCTATATATTGTAATACTGAAATTTTTTTCGCTTGAAAATAAGGAATTTTTACTACAGCCATCTATGGGTGAAATTATGAACAACAATCTTATTATTTTTTATTTATTTTGTTGTAACGCCATCTATTGAGAGAATTGGTTTTTTGTAAATAATGCTTAAACCTTATTATTTAATTTACTTAAGGCCCTTGTTAACGCTTATGACCTTGGGAATACGAGATGCACACAAATATCCACACTTATTACCTTCTTATGTATGAAACACGAATAACAAATATTGCATAACACCAAATCTGTGATATTCAATATTATATCGTGAAAAAAAATTAAAGAGTTTTTTTTTTAACAGCAAGTAAAGTAATTCAAAAATACTCAATAGGTTACCATATTATCTATCGTTTAAAGTAAAAATCTACTTTTGAGGCCTTATAGCTTTTTTTAGTTATAAACAATAAACAATTAAAAAAAACGTTTTATTAAAACTAATTTTTGGTTGCTAAAGTGAGCAGTAAATTTCATTATACGCTTCACTCATAAAAATAAATTGCAAAATTTCTTACATTTACCCATCAAAATATATTTATGCCAATCAATATTACTCCCTTTCCTTGATTACGCTAATATATGTTATTTAGACGCGAATCAAGATCTCTTAACTAAATTGATGCGATTATTAAATACACGCGATTGATATATTATTTCATTGGAAAAAAATACCACATATCGGAATACCGAATACATTTAAGGCGGTTGACAACCAGGCAGCGTGGTAACCTACATACCCTCACTTCTATACAAGATCTTAAACAACCCCAACGCTCCAATTTATCTACGAAATCAATTTCACTTCCTCTCAGAACACGGGTTGCCTCTTCGTTCAAATACTGAAAGTACGCTCAGTATTCCAGTACACAATACTTTTTTTTTTCACCACATATTTCTCCGTACAAGCAGCCCGACTTTGGTATCACATTCCATCGCAACTTCGAGTTTTATTATCACTTCCCGCTTTCAAAATAAATTTGAAGCATCATTTCCTTACACACAAATTTGTCTCCTTATCATATATTCTATTTTATAAAGATATGCCTATTGCATCAAATATCTGCATAGGTACGATCTTTTAACTGCAATATGTTCTTTTGAAATTATTGTTAAAAAATATTTTTCTTGCAGCTTTTAGGCCAGTGGTATGTTGTCCAATACTATGCGAGTTCTGAAGAAGATCTATCATACAAATGCATGAGGGCTGAGTTTACCGATGATAATAAATTGGTTTCAAGCGGTAAGATTTACACATTATTTACATTCATCTATTTATTTTAAATTAAATTTCAATACAAGGAGACGATTCTTGATCGATTGAAGTTGCATCATAAAAAAAACGGAAATCAGGCGCACGAGTGAATCACATAACGTGATTCAAATGTGTTACGTTACATACACATTGCGGAATTCAGGCGTAAATTTCCTTGTATCGTTATTTACATAATATTGAGCAGTTTCATCCATGATTCGTGTGTAATTATATCTTTAAATTCTTCTCTACCCAGACGGAGAGTTTACTATCTGAAAATATATAAAAAATTGTGGATGGAGACACCTAAGATTTTTTTAATACTCTCTACTCTAATCTATGGGGCCGCTAATGGACAGAACTAGTCGCCTCCAGTCCTCCCTGCCCTCAGCAGCTCGCAAAGTATACTTAACAAAGTATGTTAAAATATTAATATCAAATACCCACACATAAAACTTATTTTCGATTAACTTTCGATTTTTGTAATCACTTCTTTCATTCAAGCAAAATTCACTATAATTTGTTTCATTCGTTGAGTTCCCTTATGTACTATCCATATTATTAAGGTTGTAACAATGAAGGTATAGTTGTAACTGTGTATGTAATCTGAGATATAAGCAATCGAATAATTTGAAACTGGTCGATCAAAATAACTCCTTCGTGATTTAAAAACAAACTCGATGCACATAATTGACATACTCATACAAAATTATGGACATAATATTCATAAATAAGAATTGTTTGGAAAGAAAATTGCTAGTTTTGATTTGTAATGATTACCTACCGGAATAATTATTTATGTATGTTGTGGTTTTTGAACAATGGATATCCTTAATAAAAACAAATGTCTAAGGATATAACCACATAAGTAATCAGTTACAATATGATGAGAAACAATCAAATATACATACATACTTATGCCATATTACATCCTACATGAATCATCTGATTATTAGTAATCTTTTAGAATTTTTTTTTTTTTAGAACAAATATTCTATTTATAACGATTTCGTGATATGGCTACTCCTAAGTATCGTGCTGTTTTGATTTCTCCACAGGCAAACCTCAAATGGAGGTAACAATGAACTTCACTTACGCTTTTATCAACGATCCTCTAAGTGAACTTCTTCTTGGTAACATCACCTGGCAGGTTCCAGATACAGATACACCAGCACATTGGGTTCATGCTGAAGATACATGTAAGAAAATTACACCTTTAAGTTAATAAGACATTTGTAGGTGGGTTTCTTTCAATTGTTGACTATAAATATTAAACTATGCGCTATCGAAAATAAGATTATTAAAAAAGATCAAGCCATTATCAAGATTTGTGATATTATTCATTTACTAACCGTACGTTGGCTTGCTATATTGGTTGGTTCAACAAACATAAAATACCATACCCCATATCCCACAATGGAGGGTAACCAGCGACAGATGTTCTGGTATAAAAGGAAGCACGACAGATGCTTGTACACCCACACATCAGTGTTTCCTCACTCGAGAAAGGCAGTATTCACAATGGGTGCTGAACTATGTAAGACGTTATTTTGCTTGTTGTATTTTCGATTACCCGGCTCTTACGCGATAATGATAATAGTTATTTTTTTTATCAAATCGTTTAGGAGTTCAGTGACATAGACACGTACAGAAGAATTACATTATTTAATGATATTAATGAATCTCCTGTTTCGCATTGTTTTGTACCTACCTTTATCTCCAAAGTTACTGTTTGCATAACGCCAAGCGTAAAAATATTTAACGTATTTTTCAATTGTTTTATTTTCACTGTTACAATATTTGGTACTAACCGTGAATCTAAACAATTCAGGAACCCACTCAAATACACACTAATTTTTATACCAAAATCGGTTAAGCCGAATCGTTTAGGATGAGTTTAGTGACATACAAACGTAGAGAAGATAACATTGAATAAATACCTTTTTGGCTGTGTTAAAGTCATCTTGGTAGTTATTTGACAAATTCTTGATTAGAAATAACAAAATTTTACTTGGCTATTATTTGAAAATTGAATAATGTTACTAACGGTAATGTACTCGGCTATTTTTTTGAATAATGTTACTATCAGCAATGAAATAAAAAAGTTGTACTTGGCTATTATTTGAAAATTTAATAATGTTACTTGGCTATTGTTTGAAATTTGAATAATGTTACTAACAGCAATAAAATAACAAAGTTGTTCTTGGCTATTATTTGAAAAATCAATAATGGTACTAACAGCAATGAAATAACAAAGTTGTACTTGGCTATTATTTGAAAATTGATTTATGGTACTAACAGCAATGAAATAATAAAGAAATACTCGACTATTATTTGATAATTGAATGATGTTACTAACATCAATGAAATAACAAAATTGTGTTTGGCTATTATTTGAAAATTGAATAATGTTACTAACAGCAACCAACTTGTTTGTATTCAACCAAGAAAAAAATTGCATTTAAAACAAAATTAAGACAATACCTATAGTAGAAGCAGAAATTATCTAACAAGAGAAGAGTTCGAGAAATCTATTGAATATTCTATATTATAATATTCATTGATGCTGTTATTTGTACTATAGTATCTCTGGCACACACCAATACCATTAACTATCTAAAGATTCTTACAAAAGCATTCCTATATTTAATTTAGTTGAATTTTGACTAATATTTTCTGTGTCAACATTTCAATGGTGTATTCATCGTTTAATAAAATGAATTTGTTTCAGATGAAGGAGTATACAACACTTACGTATTGGACACTGACTATTCATCATGGACACTGCTGATGCATTGCGCTGAAAAGGAAAAGAGCACTCGATACCTGTCGGCTTTCATCATGTCGAGAACCGTCACCCTTCCGCACAATGTCATCTCATACTTGAGAGACAAACTTCCTAAATACGGGATCGACTTGGCTTTCATGTTTGACATGATCCAGGACAGTTGTGACAATAATAATACGGATTTTATGCCGTACCCTCAAACGCCATCGACAGTCAACGCCACTGATGCTCCGAGAAGGAAACATAGGAGAAGACATCCTTTGAGAAGGTTGCATAAACAAATACCACAAAGTATTGAAAAAGATGTATTGGTGTGATGGCCGCCACCTTCCTTTAAGAGCGGCACAGGAAGAACGACGATTGAAAAAGATGTTTACTAATTTATTTATTCGGTAATCAGTTTGCAGTTTCAAAGAAAATTCCAGAATAACGTATGGTCCTTAGTAGTGTTCGATCCAACATTCTAGTTAGGCTTCATCCAAAAATAAGCCGACGATTTCCTTCAGCCACTTATAAATGGCATTTGTTTTGAGTTTTTTTACGTATTTATAAAAATTAATTTATTTTATTTCAATTATTTTGATTGCGGCATGAAGCAGGTCACAGACCACTTGCGATACAGCCCTGCTATCTGCTCATACTAATTTGAGGAGTATTGGTCGAGAAGAGTCTGGTTGCTGCTGACACGAGAGAACAAGAATAATAACGAGTGGGGTGTAGCCAACACTAAACTCCTCACTACCAATTATTTTTGGAAAATTTTCAGCATTTTCAAGAAATTATAGTTAAATTATTTTTTATTTAAATATTTTATTATGAAAACTTGATAATTCTTTAATGCCATTTTATGTAGTGATGTGCCTTTTTACCAATCATAAAATAAAAGTATCAAATTTCTAGTTTCCTGACCTTGGGGTCACTTTTAACACATTTGACAGTAAAAAAAATATTGAGAAGCACTATGCATATTGCAGATATCCTTCAAAATCTAATGGGGTCTAAGCGAGTATTAGATAAACAAGTTTTCAAAATTTGAAAGAATCGAATGAGTACCTACTTTAGTCTATAATCGATAAAGAAGAATTAATACGCCGTGCATAGCACATAGTACCTGCCCAACACACAAATACATTGTGACGATACTTGCAGAATACAATCTCAGCATGATAATAGTTGATAATCTGCAATAAGAAAAATAGACTTAAAATTGCTAATTTATAGCTCCCCACAATATTCTCTTGGGGTAGTGAGGAGTAAAAACTGAAGTTGATGACTGTTCCAATATAGGGACACGTATTTATTTTATTACTAAATATAACTGCAAAAATAATAAATTGTTCCTCCATAGTTTGCAACGATATTTTTTATACAGTATTATAAAATTTCTTAGAAAAGTTAAACCTTCGACATCGAATTCGACCGAAGGTCACGGCTACGGTCAAACATTGTGTAAATGCCAGTCTACAAATCTTCAATCATATGGGTATATAGTTATCGCCAAATAACTTGAACTTTTAGCCGAGAAGCGGGGCGATTTGCACGTAAACCAACGAAGCAAAAACACACAAATTTGCGCAACCGGAAGCTCGTTCAAGATGTTTGGCGAATATTATACCTATAACGTATTTTACACTTTCTGTGGATGATTGCCTATTATGCATCTACAAGTACCAATGTATCACTCAAACTTTGGTTTAATAATACTCTGAATAAATAGCATAAAATCTAGCCGAAAAATGATTGGTACCTACTTATTAAACATTTTAATACGACATGACAATTAAAATTGTTGAGACGATCTTGAAAAATAACTAGCGACACCAAAGACCTTATCCTTTGGTCACTATCGTATGATTGGTTTGCACCAAGCACTCCATCTCTCCACATATATCTTTTAAAATGACAAGAATCTCAAATCATTATGAAAATCAACGCGCCACCTTGTTAAAAATACCAAATTGCACATTTCGTTTAACTAAACCTTAAGGGCAACTGAAAACACACATTACTTTTAAAATTAACAAATATAATAGAAAAAGTATTACCTTTATTTGTTACTTTTAAAATGGATTTCCAGTTTGTCAAAACAGAAACTTTAGAAGTATTACATTATTTTTGTGTTGTTTAAAACTTCATTGTTGCAGTAAGTAGAGTTGTTAATGGCAGTTGAGAAAATTGATTGTGAATTTTTGATGAAAACAAATTAATCTATAAAGTGAATTGTGTTAATAAACTTGTTTTTTCAATGTGTTTATCCTATTTTCAATATCTAATTGTGACTCTTTTTATTTTGTCTGTAATATTCATTCGATTTTTAATCCTAAACAAAGGTATTATTGGTTCTTTTATTATTATAAATGGTCGTCATGTACATACTTATGGCCTCAACACAGAAGCAAAATCCTTTTAACAAATTAAAATGTTCCAATCAATATTCAGTAATCAAGTCTATTAAATTGACTGTCATTTCTATTCTGTTCTTCAAATCGAAAGAATATTTATCGAGCGTCAAAAGATAATAAGCCATGTTATTAATATTTTACTTAAAACACAAATACCTTACATCACCATTTCTCGAATATACTGTTATGTCAATATTAATTTCTTTATGGATTATTCGCGAGTATTTGAAACAAAATAAATTTATGTAGGTACCAACGAAATATTTTGTAATAAATACCAAAAAAATCAAATGTTTTATTTATTTAAGTTATTTAACATATTTATTACATCACCATTCAGATGTACCCAACAACAAAATATAACTACCTAACTATTTAATTATAAGAACACGTTTTTTATACCCGGCGTTGCTCGAGAAGGTAAATGTGAAGCAATATGCTAACGTATCAAGAAAATCGTTTTTGTAATTTTGAACTAAGTTTGAACTGTTTATTTGTTATGATTAATTCAGAACGAGTAAAAAATATCCAATACAATAAATAAAAATGAAGAAAAATAAGTTAGTATTTTTTTTAAACAGTCCCCTCCGTGCCTTCAGTCCCTCCATCCGTCCCTTCAGTCCCTCCATCCGTCCCTTCAGTCCCTCCATCCGTCCCTTCCCTTCAGCCCTCACTGTCCCTTCAGTCTCAAATAATGTAAAGGGAAGTGGTTTGAAATTTCAGTAGGATTGGACTGGGAAAGAAATTTTAGCAATATTGGAGTTGAAAAGTGGTTTTATAATTTGAATGAATTTAAGCATTGTAAAGAGTTGTATTTGAATGAATTTAAGCATTGTAGTGTTGGCCATAACCCCCATGTTCTTATAATATATTGTTATAAGTGTGAAAAGAGTATTTAAAGTTTCCGCTTGTCCCATCCGCTTGGATAGTTGAATGAATTCCAAGTACAAACTTTTTTATTAATTAGTTTATGAGATAAATATATAAACAAGCAAACATTCAGATATTTATTAAATAAATAATTAAAAATTATACAGCTATATTACATAATACAAACCTTCAAAAATATTACCCTCTAAAATATTAATTTGAGTATTTGATTGTTACTATGGAAACGAAAAAAAAATGCAAAAATAACAAAGATATTTACTAAGTTTAGTTTGTCGATCGACAATTCTTGATAGAACTCCATTGTACGTTGATATGTTATAAAAAATATAAAAATACTTGGTAATTGTTCTATTGTGTTTATTTGATTATTGACGCGTTTCGTGCAAAGCACATCGTCAGAATAATGCTCTACAAGACTGAGACTAGTGGTTATATACAAAATTTACATGGCAGGTGTATAAAAATGTTGGTTTTTGAACGGTTGAAAAGAAGTTATATAATGCAAATGAATCTATACAAATCTACGTTTTAATACTATGAATGTAGTTGGGTCACTGGTTGTAGTCCCCTGTGTCCATTAGGCCTGTAACAAAAGGAAACGACAGCAGTAAAATTCGAAAGGTAAATAATATTGTATTTATTGGTTTATTGTTATCTTTTAAGTGTGGTTAAAACCAATGTATTTCATAGATATTTGGTAGTTATAATTACAAACAGCTTAATTTTAATCTTAATGTATTTAACAACAAAGGAAGGTATATGTCTGTCTAACCTATCGGTTTCAATAATGGTGAATATATATGATCAATTTGTTTATTGATGAGTAATTTTTGTGGATCCTTTTTTACTCTGTTTATTTCTAATATTTCTAGTCGGTCAAGTTTTCTCCCTTTTATTGCCCGATGTATTATATTTATATTATGGTCACTATTAAATTGGTGGTTGTTTTCGTTTATATGTTCTGCAAAATTTGAGGTGTCTTTCTTTAATCTAATGCATGCCATGTGTTCTTTAATTCTTGTTTTAAAGGCACGGCCTGTTTGTCCAATATATGTTCCCGTACATGAGTTACAATTTAGTTTATAAATTCCGCTGTTATCCAACTGTTCAACCTTGTCTTTATTATTAATTAACAATTTACCTAATGTACTTGGATTAGAAAATGCAATATTTTTGCCAGTTTTTTTAATGACTCTACTGATATTTGTTGTGACATCGCCGACGTAGGATAGTTTTACCCATTTATTAGATTTTTCATTTAAATTTGTTAGGCCTGGTGCAATATTTTTTAACAATCGGTGATGTCACAACAAATATCAGTAGAGTCATTAAAAAAACTGGCAAAAATATTGCATTTTCTAATCCAAGTACATTAGGTAAATTGTTAATTAATAATAAAGACAAGGTTGAACAGTTGGATAACAGCGGAATTTATAAACTAAATTGTAACTCATGTACGGGAACATATATTGGACAAACAGGCCGTGCCTTTAAAACAAGAATTAAAGAACACATGGCATGCATTAGATTAAAGAAAGACACCTCAAATTTTGCAGAACATATAAACGAAAACAACCACCAATTTAATAGTGACCATAATATAAATATAATACATCGGGCAATAAAAGGGAGAAAACTTGACCGACTAGAAATATTAGAAATAAACAGAGTAAAAAAGGATCCACAAAAATTACTCATCAATAAACAAATTGATCATATATATTCACCATTATTGAAACCGATAGGTTAGACAGACATATACCTTCCTTTGTTGTTAAATACATTAAGATTAAAATTAAGCTGTTTGTAATTATAACTACCAAATATCTATGAAATACATTGGTTTTAACCACACTTAAAAGATAACAATAAACCAATAAATACAATATTATTTACCTTTCGAATTTTACTGCTGTCGTTTCCTTTTGTTACAGGCCTAATGGACACAGGGGACTACAACCAGTGACCCAACTACATTCATAGTATTAAAACGTAGATTTGTATAGATTCATTTGCATTATATAACTTCTTTTCAACCGTTCAAAAACCAACATTTTTATACACCTGCCATGTAAATTTTGTATATAACCACTAGTCTCAGTCTTGTAGAGCATTATTCTGACGATGTGCTTTGCACGAAACGCGTCAATAATCAAATAAACACAATAGAACAATTACCAAGTATTTTTATATTTTTTATAACATATCAACAAAGATATTTGTAATAAGTATGGAATAAATATGGAACATTTGAGTAAGTTAAATAGAAAATCGCTCAGTAAACCCATTGCCCATAAAATAAATTGTAGTCTTACATATGGTTATTTTCCTAGTAATTATAAAACTACAATAATCACGCCAATTTTCAAAACTGGTGACAAAAAAAATACAAATAATTACAGACCGATATCATTAGTATCTAATATAGCAAAACTGTATGAAAAAGCCGTAAAAAAACAAATATTACAGTTTGTAAACAGAAATAAAATAATTAGCTCTAGCCAATATGGTTTTAGGGAGAAATTAAGCACTCAAGATGCTATTGTTGAATTGACCTCTACTATATATAATGCACTGGATCAAGGGAAAAAGTGTTTGGGAATATTTATTGACCTCCGAAAAGAATTTGATAGTGTATCACATACGAAACTAATAAATAAATTAAATAAAATTGGAATAACGGGAAAAGTTAAAAGCTGGGTACAAAATTATTTATTTAAAAGAAAACAATATGTCAAACTCAACAATACATTAAGTGATTTCAAAAACGCAAACTTTGGTATACCTCAAGGTACTGTACTTGGTCCACTTTTATTTATAATTTATGTGAATGATATATTCAATCTGCCAATATCTGGTAAAATAATTTCTTATGCTGATGACACTGCCATTATACTGAAAGATAACACCTGGAAGGAATTAATTGCCTCAGCTGAATCAGATATAAGTGTTTTGAAGTCTTGGTTCGATTGTAATGTACTTTCATTGAATACAGATAAAACGTGTATTATCCCATTTGCACTAAATGATAAATACATCCCAGAAGACCTTAATATTAAAATTCATATTGACAATTCCTGTTTCAACAACTCCATATCTTGTAACTCAGCGTGTATTAAATTATCCACTAAAAATAACATCCGATACCTAGGCATTATTATTGAAAGCAGTATGAAATGGAAATTACATATAACTACTACTATTGAACGCCTTAAAAAACTAATTTTTATTTTTCTGAGACTAAGAAATATACTTCAAACAAACTTGCTTAAAATAATATATTTTTCATTATTTCAATCCATCTTACAATATGGCATTATATGTTGGGGAGGAGCTTTTAAAACCACTTTAAAGCCTTTAGAAGTTTTTCAAAGAATCATTATTAAAATTATATTAAAAAAGAGATTTGATTATCCAACTATTAATTTATTTCAAGAATTTAAAGATTCAACTGTTGAAAATATCTACAAAAAAATCTCATTGTTCCAAATTCATAAAGATATTCTTACAAATTCAAACCAATTGTCATTTTCTTTAAGCAGCAGAATAAATTCACAAGGATGTATTACCATTCCTCTTTTACGTACAACTGCCTCACAACATTTCTATAAGTATAAAGGTACTAGGTGGTTTAATGAACTCCCTTTGAGTCTTAGACTCGAAAAAAATTATAATATATTTAAAAATAAAATTAAAAAATTGTACTGATTTATTTTTTGTTATTTCATTCTTGTTTTGTGTAGCTTCATATTTTTTAGTACCTAGATGTACAATGTTTTGGTAAATGTAACAATATTAAATAGATACTCCCCTCTTTTAACACGAGATTCTATCTCAATTAAAGAGGGTTATTATGAATTATATGATGGAAATTGTATACCTTTTTAAATTATGATTTATATGTGAACCTTGTATTGTTTTTGTTAATAAATAAAAAAAATAAAAAAAGTATGAGTTCTATAAATTTGAATTTAATTCATAACAAAATCCCAGTATGTTGATTTCAGTAGGTTGGTTTATTTGAAAATTTTATTCTGTGTAATCATGCGGAAACGAAATAAAGTCGATCCATAATAAAGATTGGTATGACTCATCACATAAAAATAATGCTTGTTATCAAAAAATATCCACAAGGAGATAGTGTCACCCTATTTGAAATGATTTGAAATATTTCAATGAAACGTCATTAAGAGGGTAACTGCTGCCAACGTACCTATTTTTTCAATTTGATATATCATCATTATTACTAAACGAATCATTTTGAAAAAAATAACCTAGTTAGTTTGGATATTAATAAAGAGAAATATACCTTAACTTTTTGATTATGTTCTGTATATATTCTTGTAGGAAAATAATAAGCATACCCCGATTTTAGACATTTATCTTAAATTTGTAAAAAAATATAAGTTATAGAGCAATATTTTTTTTATAAATTAAAGAAGAACAAAATACCTGGAAAAATATGATATGACGTTGCATTAACGCATCAGGTTAAGTAAATAAACCAAAAAAACTTTTATTACGCTATGGCGCTGAATGGAAAATAAATGTTTTTTACTAAACCTGAAGCATTTATGCAACGTCACATCATATTTTTCTAGATATTTTTATCTTCTTTAATTTACAAAAAAAATATATTACTCTACGCCTTATAGTTTATTAAAAATATATGATAAACGTTGAAAATCGGGGTATGCCAATATTTTTCTACAAGAATTTATACAGAACATTATCAAAAAGTTAAGGTATATTTTTGTTTATTAATACCCAAACTATCTAAATTATTTTTTTCAAAACGAATTGATAAGAAATAATGATGGTATATCAAATTGAAAAATAGGTACGTTGGCAGTAGTCCCCCCCTTAAAATTGTATTTTATCTGAATCAAGGATGTTAATGGTAAGCATGGACCAATATTGTCCATTTATTTCTCAAAATATTTGAGGAGATATTTTTTTGAAAAGACGCCATGTTTTCCTAAGCGACTGATATTTCTGACAGCTGATAATAATGTGGTATGTCGGAAAAAATATCAAGAAAACGGGCTGAGTTATTTCATCATTTTATTTTTAAATGTGATATTGAGCAAAAATAACTACATTTTAACGTTTGTTAAATATTTTTTCTTAGAAAAAAACAAATTGATATTATTTATTTCGCTATTTTTAATCAGATTATAAATTGACTAAAATTATGATTTTTTATGAGTGGTAACATAGAAATAAGTGTACGAGGTACGAGGATAACCTAGTCTTCACACCATTTTTGTAAACCTAACCTACAAAAGTTTGGTAAAAATAGGTTGGTTAGGTTTGTTTGTAGTTATAATTGCGACTGGCGTGAGCCAGTTGCATTATATATTAAAAAAAGTAACTAAAATATTAAAATAAATGACTAAATTGGTATTTTTACCAAACTTTTGTAGGTTATGTTTAAAAAATGGTGTGAAGACTAGGCTATCCAGTGTACGATTAGTAAATGACGTACGTTTTAGAGTTTTATATGGGAGATTGTTCATTTTACTACGACATACATACATTTTCTGTCTTTGTTTTTTATAAACAGGAAATGAGAAACAGATATATCAAAACAAAAAAGTATTTTTGTTCGATCAACATATTTTTGCGATGAGTCATACCAAAATTTATTTTGGATCGAGTATACCCATATTTTCCAATGGCGTTTTAATATTTAATGTTGATACGATCAATCAATTACGTCGCATTCAAAGTAGGTACAAATTAGTAATTCAAAGGAATTCAAAATACTGTATAATTAAAACGAAAAACATCAGATAAAAATAAGGAATGTTTGGTTTTGTTTTAAATTTTAACTTGTTGAGTATTTATATTTTTCAAAATATCTCACCGATTCTCTATTCGGGTTAGACAGAGAGGGCTGTTAAATTTAATTTGAAACATCAGACGTTCATAAAATCTAGCATAATTTTTTATTAATAATTTATAATCTATAATTTTTTTTATTACAATACAATAAAAAAATACATATAATAAAACAATATAATACATACATAACATAATCTTATACAACATCGCCTCCCTCTTAAAGCTGACAAATCTTGTGTAGGGGGATAAAAGCTTGTGTTTATATGTATTAATGTATGTGGCAATTTTTTCCGCGGAGTATCAATCAATAACGAGAATGTATAAAACGATAAATACTTTGCACATTTCACAGAATTTATAAAATCGAGTGGGTTGTGGCCATCACTAACTTCTTTTCAACACATGTAGGTATTCAATTATATTTTAAACCATTTTCCCTAGTCCAATTTTTATTTTTTTACACACAGATGCTTCCAATAAATGTATATAATAAAAAAAAATTGCGTGTGGCCAACACTTAACTCTCACCTACGCTTACATTTAATTATATTTTAAAACATTTTCCATGGTCATGATGGTCCAGTCTTCCTGATTTTTTTTATGATAAAATAAATGTGCTGTGACCAACTCTACACTCTCAAAGGCAAGAGTGCAAAAAAAGTCACGCAAGAGCCGAGCATGCGAGTACCAAACCGAATAAAAATCATTTTGTATTTGTGATATATTGATGTTTGCGCCTTTTATAAGGTAACTTGTATAGCGGTTAACGAGATTGTACGAACGGGGGAGTTCGGCAATCTTCTGGTGAAAGGTTTTTATTATAAAGGAATGTCGGAGGTTAGGAGGGGATTGATCGGGTTTGGATCAACGATAGTGTGGTTGATCTCACGTTGTGGTTCATTTATAACTAATTATTGTACTTCTCTCTTGTATATATCTATTTACTGTAATTAATAATAAATTGTGTTTAAGTTAAACGCGTGTATTATTTAAATATATCTGTGTATTAAAAGTACCAGATACCACAGTACTTGTATTTTCTTTGGAAAATTGTAAACAAATCCAAATGACAGTTGTGTCGTTACTTCGATTGGTGCGCATCTGTGGACGCATTGCCACAAACAAATCCGTCTGATGTGCTCCATCCGGTCCGCCTGTATGGACGCTAGCCTTAAATCCACAAATAAATTTGAAAGCTTTTCGACGGGCAGATCCAAAGTTTACCTATTGTTGCGGATCATCAGATGTCTGTAGTCTGTGCATCGGAAACTTTATAAATGGTAGCATGAGTGTTTTAGAAATATTAAACAGGGGCTTAGCACTGTTTATTTCCATGTATAAATAACAACAACATAAGACGATGTTATGGCTGCAAGGCTATATATAAGAGAGGCATCCACTGGAAACAGTCCACATGCTGTCAGGACTGGCGGTTTCTTCGTCACCTGCTTCTCAAGCAAAAGCAACGGCTCACGACATTGTACACCTGTAATATTTTATATTTATTTGTATTATTATATTTTTATTGACACTAACATATTTTTGACATCAAATAAGTATATTTTAAATGTTCAATAAAAGATACGATTTATTTTGTGAACTGGCTTTCCCGGTAGATACCTAAGTTTACGTGATTTCACGTCAATATAAATTGTGACTTCTCAAAAATAATTTATTTGTCTATCGTATATGTATTCTCCATGAACTCTGTCTCGTTCTTCCCGATCCTGAATTAAGTATGTATGTAGATAGCGTTTTAAACGTGATATTTCTTTTTCCTCATCCACTTTCAACAACTATCTTTTTCAGACACTGTTTGTTCCCAAAATCGTACTAAAAATTCAATATTCTCCGACTGCATGCACTCTGCTATATGCCTTTAAATTCCTATTTATAGATTTTATTTATTCCAATTTGTAGATTTTATTTATTCCTATTTATAAATTTTATTTAATTTAATTTATAGATGTTATTAATACCTGTTTAAATTTATTCAAGAATGCATTCGATCTCGATGTTAAAATTTCATCAAATGTCAAGTCACTCATATATTAATGCTCCCGATAATTTTATTTTATACTAGCTTTTATGTCCCGCCGTTGGCCAAGAATGTAAAATTGTGAAGAAATAAGCAATCGTTTTTTATAATATTGTCACCCAATTATTTTGCAATATCGGACTATGAAAAGTGGTTTGAAATTTGATTGAGTTTAAGCATTGTAAAATGTTCAAGTGATGGCCACAACCCATTCTTTTTTATATATTGCTATAAAGTGTGAATGAAGTATAATATACAATTTCTGCACGCATGGACTATGCGAAATGGTTTTAAATATATGACTATTTATCAACGTTGTAAAGAGATTGGTTTGGCCACAACCCCCATTTTTAAATATTATCATCGAAAACAAATTGTAATATGTACCTATTGAAAATTTAGTAATTTTGGATGTTGGAATGTGGTTAAAATTTGATTAAATCATGTACCGAAAAGATCTAGCGTTGGTCACATCCCATTCGTTTTTATATTTTTTCATCAAGTGTGCATTATATTTTTGCACAATTAGAGTGATAGACTTAAAATTGACACAAAAGTCTACATTAACGAAGAAGAAGAAGACTTAAACTATAGTAAATAGTTTTTAATTTGAATATAAACGTTGTGAAGAGTTCAGTAATGGCCACAACCCCCATTCTTTAAATATCGTCAACGAAATCAAATATGAAGGTGTTGAAAATTATTCAAAATAAGATGATATAAATGGCTTAAATTTGATTAAACAAAAGTATTGAAAAGATTCTAGTGCAGGTTACATCGTCACATCCCACATCCCATTCGTTTTTACATATGTATTTTCATCAAGTGTGCATATCTCATATAGATATGCACACTTGATATCATATATAGATATATTTTTCCATTCTTATAATCAATTCCGGGAGAGGGTTAGGTGCGAGTGCGGACGTATATCATAATGACGAAAGGTGTTGTGACATACCATAGTTTCTCTACCTCTCACATTCCTCCACTCTTCTTTTTCTATTCCTACAGTTCCTCCCCCATCTCCGTCATTATCCTTGTTGCTTTTGTTGTGTATATATTTTTTTTTAGTTTTTTTTTATATTTTTTTTAGTTTTTAATAGGTATAAAATATTAATATTTTTTCAGAATCAACTGTAAATATGTACTTTGTGGACAGTTTTTTGGACTTGATTTATTATTCATTGTTTTATATTCATATTAGTTAATGATGCTGTTATTGTCCCAAATAAACCAAATAAATAAATAAATAAATATCGTTAATAATATTTCTGCACAATAGACTATTAGACTTAAAACTAACCCAAAAGTCTAAATAAAAAAGAGAAGAATAAGTATAAGACTATAAGAAATAGTTTGTATAAAAAACTATCCCAATGGTCTACATAAAATAAGAAAACATACACAAAATAGAAGAATTAGACTATTAGAAATAGATTGTATAAAAACTGACTAAAAGGTCTTCATAACAAAAAGAAGATTAATCTATAGGAAATAGTTTTGTATAAAATTCAACAAAGAAAACGAAGAAAAAGACTAAAGGAAATAGTTTGTGTAAAAACTGTAAAGTCTACATAAAATTAAGAAGAAAAAGAATTAGACTCCATGAACCGTCGCTTCAGACCCTTCAGTACCTCCCGTCCCTTCAATCCATCATTACGTCCCTTTCAATCAGGCCCTTCAGTACCTCCCGTCCCTTCAGGCCCTTTTATACTTCCCATCCCTTCAGGCCCTTTAGTGCATCCCATACCTTCATTGCATCCCGTCCCTTCAGTCGCTTAAGAAATGTTTAAATCCAGAAACCATCCTGGAAGAACCGCGAAGAGATGAAAGGACCTTCTTTTCCCAGGATACTCCACCTTCAAAGGTAAAATGACTAAATACACGAAGAAGAAGAAGAAAAAAGTTTAAATCCAGATACCTGCGAAGATATGGAAGGAAAATTGGACCTTCTTCTCCCAGGATAGTCCTCCTTCATAGGTAAAATGACCAAATGCATGATTAAGAAGAAGAAGAAGAAAAAAGTTTAAATCCAGAAATCTGCGAAGAGATGGAAGGACAGTCGGACCTTCTTTTCCCAGGATATTCCCCCTTCATAGGTAAAATGACAAAATACAAGAAGAAGAAGAAGAATAAGAAAAAAGTTTAAATCCAGAAACCATCCCGGGCATACGCTCGACAATTCACCAAAGTTTCATTTTAATCGGACAAACGGTTTAGGAGTACATCGCATACATGCATAAATAAACAAATAAAATAATTTTCCGATAGAAAATCAGTATATTGTTGATTTGTAAGTAAATAGTAATAGGTAGGTACCTACCTACAACAATGTTCTAAATAAATTTGATTCATAACTAATTTTATTTGAATATCAGAATCTTTCCGTTACCATAGTAACCATTCCAATACGTTAAAAATATCAAATGGTTTGAGACTTTTTTTGAATATGTAGGTACCTACATTGGTTTGTTCGATGCCATAAAAATGAAAATTGTCAGAAAAATCAAATATTATTTACAAATTATGCAATTTTATTATGCCTATATCTTTACTAATAATAAACACATTTTTACAATATATGTCTTAAAACTTGCTGTAATGTCTTGTGTTTCATTTTATTATTTCATAATTACATTTATTTCAAAGGTTTATTATTTTCAATAACATATTCATTCGGTAGGAAAATGAAATATTGTATGAAAAGATATTAAAATGGCGGCGTTTATGTACAAAACGCTTACTTTAAAAATAAGTTAAACATTATAATTATACAAAATATTCACCATGTTTTTCACTTAAACGCTAAGTTATACTTGAAAGTAAATTTTTTTCGTGTAAATACGTACTTCTAACTTTTAAACTAACAGATATTTGCGTGCAAAATGTACACTTTTTTGACAGCTACGACTTGGAAAATTTTGTATGAAAAAAATAATTATTGAAATATTTTTAAAATTCAGCATTTTTATCGCATTATTTTTAGCGTGACACTGCATCAGGTATACAGGTACACGTTCGCACATAAATTAGATTTTTAGATGCTCTTGGTTTTTCAGAAGGCGTGAGACAAACACACACACACACACACACATACACACACACAAACACTAACATTTTGATTGCTTTATTACTTTAGATATTTAATTTACAAATAAAAAGAATAATATAAGCCGTACTTACATAACAAAATACAATACTAATAATATTTATGGAATTATAATGAAAAAATAATATATATTTTTACTTTCTACTTAATATAGTCCGCAAACGCGACTCCCATTCAACGGTGTCTATCAATACCGAGCATCGTCAGAATGGTGAACAAAAGTGGTGAAGATCACAATATAATATATAGATTCAAACCGATTCAAAAGTGGTGAAAATAAAATATATAATAAGTATATAGATTCAAACCGAGGATACAAGTAATACAGAAGGAAAGAGTAATACCAAGATAAAAAGAATACCCAAAAGTCATTTAGGTAAATAATTAGGTAAAATATAATTGAAATGCAGTAAAGGAATGAATATATAAATATTGTCTTGAAAGGACAGCGATTACGAGTATGATAAATTATTTTTCATGTAAATATTCATGCCAACAGAAAAAAAAACAATATAATTATTAAAAATTAGGTGCATGGATACATTGCCTTGCTAGGTAAAAACCTGTACCGAGGAAATACCTGTTTAAATGGATTTAGTAAAAATTTTGTCTGCTAAAATATATACAATAGTTTTGATAACTTACTTTTGGAATGACGCAATAATATTATCTTGCTCAACGTAATAGAAAGTTTTTCATGGGTAGCTTTTAGCAATTCACCTGATAGCGTGTAGGTTAGAATATTTCCCATGTAATACGAATTCCATCCAATTGCATCCCAAATCCGACTTGTTCCCTAAAAACATTAATTTTATTGAAATCGATTTGATAACTAATCACTTTGTTTAATGTATGGCATGTGATTTTGAATACCCATTGCCAAAATCGAAGAGAACTCAATTTTCTTCTATACGCTCTAGTCTATTAAGAAAATACATATGATCTATTTCGTGAAAGAACTGGGAAAGCGGTATAAAATAACGACGAGTACAATATAGATAACGGGAATATATTTCTAAGGATGGCGAGCTGGTCTAGCACTCCAGAAGTCTCGAGTTCTTTTTCTTCCATTAAGTATCCTATTTTATTTGCTGATATTTTTTGCCTCGTATATTATTAGTTCGTAATGAGTAAGTTTTGTGGATATTTCTAATTGTACTGCAGATACTACGAATTATCTAGTTGAGGTGTTTCGGCGTTTTTCAATTTTCAGCCTTCTGGCTTTTATGGTTTTTGAGATATTTGGAAAAAGAAAGCAAAATGTTGATATCCCCTGATTGAAATAAAAATTAGAAATTCTAAATATACAAGTTTTGTAGGCTTAAAATATTCTATACTTTCGGAAATTTTAGGTTCTGTGAATCAAGTGGATCACAAGTTATAAGGACACACACACACACACACACATAGACACACACGGACAATGTTCTACTCCAAATTTTGAGTAAATCCATGTATGGAACATATATGAACATACACGGGACAAGATTAATACTGTCGATTCATTAAGAGAAATACATTCTCTTGAACGAACTGATATTAGTTGGAGTACTTACTTCACATGCATCCCAACTATTTATGTGTATGATGACATAAACTCCAGATAGGAAATTCAAAAAACAGTACATTGTAATGAGTAACACCTAAAAATATCAAAGAAATTTTCAAATATATAATCAATATTTCTATCTCTGTGTATACAGTATACATCAAAACACCTTAAGTCAACAAATTGTCTATTAGAAAGAATTCGTACCTGTATGCCATAGGTTTGATTCATAAATCCAGCGATATTTGATAATTTGTCAAACACTTTTGATAATCTTTCAATTTCTTTATGGTAACATTTGTTTAAATCTTCTTCGTATTTCCAATTTTCTGGATAAATCGAATCAATATCTAGTTTTGACCATTCTACGAGAGATTGTGTAAACATTTCCAAATATCTGTTTATCAACCATGTATCGATCACATAATGCGTTATAGTCAATTCAATAATCACACAAATGTATGTCAAAAATATACCTTTAGTAAAATGCGAATCGAAGAATACCATGACAATGATTGTAAGACATATTTTCTGCGCGAACCAAAAAACTAATCCAATTATTATTTTATTTCGCATTTTATCTGAAACACTTTTATGAATCTTGAGGTTTCTGTGAGCAAACTCAAACGACGACACGAGGGTCTTGTTCATATCTGCGTTTTTGAATGCTGTTGAAAGGATTGCAAAAATCGACATCAAACAATAAGCTGACATGTAAATATTTTGAAATATCATTTGTACATCTACGTGACTCGACAAGTCGTAATATTTTTCATATGCCTTTCTAGTCTCGTAACAGCAAAGAATCAGGATCATCGTTGAAAGAAATGCAACGAAATATTTATAACCGTTCGACAATCTTATGTCAGTATTGAAAGATACTTTCTGAAGTCCGAAAAACATCGACACGATGTTTAATGGTTTTATAATTGTTAAAAAGCCTCGTCCTCCGTGAAAGTTTGGATCCATTTTTAAAAAGTTTTTTAACTTACATAAAAGGTACTTAATAATATAATATTTTAAATTCTAAAATATTATATTGATAATTTACCACCACTTCGTAAGGTAGTGTTTGTGAAAATAGGTCGTGTTAATTAATTAAGTATGAAAATTAAGAGTCCATTAGAATATTAAACGCTTTAATTAAAATAGAGTATTCAATTAATTTGTGTTAATTAATATCAACATAATTTAAACCTCTTTAATGGATACTAAGCAAAGATAATTAAAATGATATCTTTATTGACAAACATTTTTTCAACATCTCAGAAGAGACGAAGTTGGGATATTGTAGAAGAACCAGGAACTCAAGGCACCTACAGGGCTTACGACCTGTCATCGGCTGGTTTACGTGATCACTTTATGCGCTTGCGCAACGTTCACCAATCATGCCTTCTTATTGAGTTCCCTTATCGATCTAATTTTTTGAAAATTCTATATATTTGAATAGTGTGTAAAATTTTACCTGAAAATAATGCATTATTACTATTGCCATCTATGGAGTAACGGAGAAACCTTTTTGTAATGCCATCTATTGAAAAATTGAGAAATTAGTTGGGATATTGTAGAAGAACCAGGAACCCGAGGCAGCTACAGGACTTACGACCCGTCATCGGCTGGTTTACGTGATCACTTTATGCGCTTGCGCAACGTTCACCACGTTCTTCTACAATATCCCAACTTCGTCTCTATTGAGATGTTGAAAAAATGTTTGTCAATAAAAATATCATTTGACTCCCGAAAGGGAAAAAAATCCAATGTTTGCGTATATGCAATTAAAAAAAGAATATTCGATTTCCATACACATTGGTAAACAAGCCAAAAATGAAATAATATTTCTGGCGCAGTTCAGGGGTGACATCTGTGTGTGACACCGTCATATCATTCATAAGGACTGTTGCTTTCATTGTTTACAAATAAAAACTAATTTCTCAATTTCTCAATAGATGGTGTTACAAAAAGGTTTCTCCATTACTCCATAGATGGCAATAGTAATAATGCATGATTTTCAGGTAAAATGTTACACACTATTCAAATATATAGAACTTTCAAAAAATTACATCGATAAGGGAACTCAATAAGAAGGCATAATTGGTGAACGTTGCGCAAGCGCATAAAGTGATCACGGAAACCAGCCGATGACAGGTCGTAAGCCCTGTAGGTGCCTCGAGTTCCTGGTTCTTCTACAATATCCCAACTTCGTCTCTATTGAGATGTTGAAAAATATTTGTCAATAAAAATATCATTTGACTCCCAAAAGGGAAAATATTCAATGTTTGCGTATATGCAATTAAAAAAAGAATATTTGATTTAAAATGATATCTTTCAGTATTACTATTCAGGTTCAGTATTATTATTCAACTAAAAAAACTTATTAATAATTTCTTCATTTCTTCTCCCTGGCTGTACAAAAATAAAAAGTGAGGGTCCAAAAACTCAAATCGTGCAAAGCAAATTTAAAATGTTGCTATTTTTCACATAAATGGCATATTTATTTTTTTCGTAATTGCAATAATAGGGGTCGCAAATAAATGAAAAAATAATGCTCGTGTTAGGCGGTCTTTTGAGTAACCTGTATTTTGGATGCTGTTTTAAGCGTTGAAAACCGCGTCCGTGTAAAGTGCGCTTTAGTCACACACACCATTTCTACATGGGTTTCCAGGCTCATAAGTTTTGTTCGATAGTTGGACATCATACGACCAATGACAGCGGGAGCGGATACAGCCCTAGTTAGTTGGGTCACTGGTTCTATGTCTGACGACCTTCGGTGGATAAAATTATTAATAAGTTCATAATATATCTTAAAAATTTATGGTTCATTAATTTCATATCGATACTTAATATATTATGAAATATCTATATCCAAGTATATATAACTACAACATATGATGAAGTGATTGCAGCTATATTATATATAAGAGTGGCATCCACATGGAATAGTCCCCACGCAGTTAAAATTGGTGGCCTCCTTAACACTTGCTTCTCCAACAAAGATAATTGCGTAACATACCTAGTATCTGCAATATCAAATAATATGTAGGTAATTTATTAAGCTTCAACTACAAACTTCAAATTATTCAGTTATATAAGTCATTAAATAAATTTGTGAAACGCATGTAGTCGAAAAATTTATTTATTAAATAAATATATTTCCAAAGCGTCGCTGAATACCAGCTGCTATATACGTCTCCACGTTGTAAAACGCATCATATAATATGTTAAAAACAAATATTTTTATATTTATTAGCAAAATAAGACATACATACCTTTAAAATTACACAATTTTAGTTTGCTTATTGTAACACATAAGTCGTAATGTGTCTGCTTCAATAGTTCCGCTGACATTGTATATGACATTAAACTTCCTATAAAAATTGTATTCCAAAATGCTGAACTCCAAGCTATCATATCTTTTTTCTGAAAATACATATAATTCATACATTACTTTAGATTTCAGCAATCCAGTAATTGGTGTTTACCTCTGTCACTCAAATCTCGGTATGAATGCTCCTCTTAATAGAATTACTCAATAATTTGGATTTTCTTTTTCGACAGCGTTACAAAATTTACAGCACTAAATATTATCAGAGGTTCTAATGAGTTGTAGGTCTCCGATGGAGCATAAGGTGCTAGAAAGTGTACCCCTATAAAATGTAATGAGCCATGTTACAAGTTACTACCTATCAAGTCCAACTCTCTACGTTCACGAGTGGTCAGCTAGGCCCCGTGAACCCCGGTCAATGTGACTGCTGACATCAGTGCCATAGCAGTAATTTCATTTATATAAGGAATAAAGGTACCTTCATCAAAGAGAAAATCAATATACATAACTTAATTGGTATTTTTTTAATATAATAGTTCCAGGATGGTTCCTGGATTTAAACTTTTTCTTAACCTTCTGAAAGAACGGAAGGTAATGAAGTGACGGGAGGTATTTAAGGGCCTGAAGGAAAGGGACGTAAGGGCTTAAAGGAACGGTGATACTGAAAGGACGGGAGGTACTGAAGGGTCTGAAGCGACGGGTGGTAATGAAGGACAATTTTTAATTATACAGGCAATACGAATTTTGCCGGAGGTTCACTAGTGCATTATAAAAATGATTATACCTATAAACTTACATCTTGGATAAACCAATGATCCATGTGTATTATTAGGTCAACACATAAGAGAAAATTTTGAAAACAATATGCAGTGATGACAAATATCTATAACAAAATATCAACCAGCATAACAAAATATCAACCAGCATAAAAAATGTAACAAAATTTTTATTTCATTTCAAATGAAAACATAATATAGATTATAATAAGTATATTACCTGAATATTGTAAGTTTTGTTCATTAGATCCCAAACATCTGCTAATTTGTCATACACCTTCTGCAATTTCTGAAATTCCTTTTGAATATCATTTTTTTTTAAACTCTTTATTGCAAAGTCGTATTTTTTACTTTTCGGTTCAGTATTATCGTTACGTAAAATGTCGGTATTTCCTAAAAAACTTTTATCGACATCAACAATAACTTTAAACACTTCGACAAGATATTTCCTGAAAATATTCGTATATTGTTTGGATAAAATTGTGTCAACTATGTATTGAATAATCACCAGCTCAGTTAAAACACTTTTACAAAACTGAGAAAAGACTGTAAATAATGAATACATATAATGTTCTACAGCGAACGTTGATACAAGAAAATAAGCGAAATAAGCTATTTTCTGAGTCAACCAAATACTCAAAACGTATAAAATTTTTCTGTTATATTTTTTTGAAGTTTCGTCGGTGACACGAATACTTTTGTGCACAAAATCAAAAGATAATACAATCATTTTATTTAAATGTGTATTTTTGAATGCTGTTACTAATATTGATAAAATGGACGTGAAAAAAGTACTGATCAAAATTGCTTCATAGATTAAATATTCTATAGCGCTGTGTGCGTAGTACCAATATGAATATGATTGATAACTAACATCTACCAATATCAATATTGACAGAAATACAGCATATAATTTAGATCCATGTGTTAACGTTAGATCAGAATTTGAAGAAACCTTTTGAAGTCCACATATTTTTGACAAGACATTTAAATATTTCATAACTGTTAGAAACTCAGATTTATGATAATCATTGGCATCCATTATAAGTACAATTCGTTCTTCTTTACAATTCTTTTGATTTAACTGTGGACACAGCTATTGCTTTTCATCGTTTACTGACAAAATAATAACAAAACCAATTATCGTCGTTTTGGAACATATTAAACCACAAAATGACTTTTTAATGGGATTGATAATTTAGTTTTTGATAACGTCCATCTAATAATTAATGAAATAAAGAGGTTTTGTGTGGACAATATTAACAATTTCATTTCTGTATAACCAATTACCCACCAATTTTTTTTATTTTTATTCATTTTTTCACACCTTTATCGCAAAGATAATTATGAAGATTACTTTGCCCAACTAGGTAACCCTGTTTTAGGGCTACCAGTACTATTTTACCACGCTTAATATTTGACATTTTGGTTTTACATAGTTATGTATTATGTCTTTTCCAACAAAAAAAATATTAGAGCGGACACCAGACATCACAACACAACAAATTACAATATAACATACTTACTAATATCTTAAACACAAAAGTATAAACCGATACAGTAAATTTTGATTTATTATTATTCCAATATTATTTCTACCATAATATGCACACCCATAGTTGTCATTTATGTTATGTAGCAGTTTGACATTTAAATTTGCTTTATGGTCTTCCCAACGTATATACTCAATATATATATTTATATAACAATATTATTTGACTTGAGTAACAAATCAAATAAAACATAAAATCAAATTTTCTTCTTTGAAATTGATCTAGTAAAAAATGAAATTTGAATTAAACATTTTTGACGTAAATTATGACAGCTATTTTATGATAAATTTTTAACATCTCAACAGAGACGAAGTTGGAATATGATAGGAAAATATTATGTTGCTTTCATTGTTTACAAACAAATTTCGATTTTACGGAAAAAGTTTCTTCGTCACTTCATAGATGGCGATTGTGTTTGCGGCTACTTTTCAAACGAACAGATTTTGATGATTTAAATAATACATACATACATACCATCACGCCATTTACCTCGCGGGGTAGGCAGAGAGAATCAAACAAAAAAATAAATAATACAAACAATATAGAACATTCAATAATTGGGTTAATTTGCGCAAGCGCATAAAGGGATCATATAAACCAGCCGATGACAGGTCGTAAGCCCTCTTAGATACCTAGTTCTCCCATAGTATTAAGTTCCTAGTTCTCCTACAATGTTGCAACTTCGTTTCTATTGAGATGTTAAAAATTAATCACAAAATATCATTGACTCTGGAGATGGAAAAAATCCAATGTTTGCGTATATGCAACTATAAAAATATTCTATAACAGCTACATATGTTGTAAATGTGTCAAAAACTAACAATTCTCAGTGTATTAGAACAAGTAGATTTCTTTTCATAAAATCGATAACAACCAAAATAAACGAAGCAATGTAGGTAGATGGTGACCACTAAAAATATTCCATAATCTATTAGCTAGAATCTAGTCTCTTTTCTTTGTTTATTGCTAACACTGTAAGTCGATGTGACGGCCGCTAAATTATTATGCAGGTATTGTACAATGTACCTACAATATATACATATAATGGTGGCTTCTTGTAGAAAAAGTTCCCTTCAAAAACAGTTAGAGGTGTGATATTCTTTTATGTATTTCCGTCTGTGTAGATAGCAATAACATAAGATAATGAGATGGCAGCTAGACTACTATGAAAATGGCGTCCATTAGAAGTACATAGTTAAAATACAGATAGAATTGACAGCTTTATTCATAGGTGATGATGTGATGGCAGCGAAACTATGTATAATTAGGAAATGCCGTCCATTAGTAGTAGTTAAAATACAGATAGATAGAATTGATAGCTTCATTAATTACTTCCATGCAAGTGATGATGTGATGGCAGCTAAACTATGTGTAATTAGGAAATCTATTAGTAGTTAAAATTCAGATAGAATTCTACAAAGCGCAAATACGTCCAATTATTAAATATGTCACCTCTGGAGTGGCGCACCCCCAATACATACTGAATACCCTCGACGCTGTCCAAAGGCGTGCTATACGTCTGATTGATGATCCATCACAGACTGTTAAAGTCGGTATTTTAAGTTTATTCTATAGACCCATCATCGACGAACGATTGTTTTTTACTTTGTGGTATCATTTTGAAATAATTAAATGAAATAAAACACAACTTTGTGTACACCACTACAATTAAAATTTTTATTCAAATGAATAAAAACTCCCTCTACATGTTACGAGAACAAAGTTCCCTTCCTCAGGAGGATACAAAGTATACTATAGATATTTATTATAGATTTTTATTCACAGGAATTGCTCAGAAGAACTTGCATCTTTGGTCCCTCCTCCACCCACTCGCAACAGAGTCACTCGCTTTACTCAATCGCAGCACCCATTCACAGTGGACCTTCAACATATACGAACCAGTCGCTTCTCAAACTCCTTTATTAATACAGTAGCCCGACTGTGGAACGATCTTCCGAATTCTGTGTTTCCACCTTCGTACAACCCGGGTCTTTTTGAAATCCGAATTAATAAACTCTTTTCTAGGTTGCAAACCCCTCCCAAAGCTACGTAGTGCGCTTCTTCGGAAGAGTAAAATGGACCCACTTCCTAATAGCTGTTGTCGCCTACTTATACATTATACATGTTAAAAAATAATGTAGGTGATGATGTGATGGCAGCTAAACTATGTGTAATTATGAAATGCCGTCTATTAGAAGTAGTTAAAATACAGATAAAATTGACAGCTTTATTCATTGCGTCTATGTAGGTGATGATGTGATGGCAGCTGAACTACTTATAATTAGGAAATGCCGTCCATTAGTAGTTAAAATACAGATAGAATTGACAGCTTTATTCATTGTGTCCATGTAGGTGATGATGTGATGGCAGCTAAACTATGTATAATTTGGAAATGCCGTCCATTAGAAGTAATTAAATACAGATAGAATTTGTAGCTTCATCAATTACTTCCATGTAGGTGATGATGTAATGGTAACTTAACTATGTATAATTTGATAATGTCGTATATTAAAATTAGCTAAAGTACAGATAGAATTCATAGTTTCAGTATTTTTTTCCATGTATAATTTAATAGCAACATAAGATAAAGTGATGGCAGCTAAATAATTTAGATATTAAAAAAAATAACCAATGATCTAGACAATTAATCTCATTGATTACTTCCACGTATATATAACAACAACATAAGACGATGTGATGGCAGCTAAACTATATAGAAGGGTAGCGTCTACTGGAAACACTCCACACACTGATATAACTGGTGACTTCTTCAAAAGTTGTTTCTCAAGCGATGACATCAAAATTCGATATGAATCGTCTGCAATAACGAAAACACAGAATTTTCACAACTTTCAATATACAGAGGCATGCATATTTTAAGACATACTAACAAATGAGTTCATACAGATTTTTGAGAAACAGATTTTTTATTGCTAAATTGTATATGTTAATATGAGCACTGATTTCCCCCATTTTATATTATTTTTTTATAGTATATGTTTTTTTTTCAATTTCAGTTTGATTTAAAATTTTGTTGTGAATCCTAATTGTTTTATAAATTTAGTACTGTCTTGATTTGATCTGAGGCTCGACTGAATAAAGATATAGCTGGCGGATCAAATCTATGCTCTGTCAGTTCAGTATTCCCAAGAGATACTATTTCAGATTATTAGTGCAATTAACAAATAAAAATGACAAGATACACCTATGTACATACACAATATGTATATGCATATCATGAGGACTCCAATTCCATTTTTTAATCTGTGTACAACTGTACAATAGTTAAGTTCATATCGTTTAAATATGTTTTTTAAAATGTAAATAGGTACAACCTATATGTCTCTTGTGAAATATTATTATAATATGTACACTGCTAGCCCTAGAACAGGTATACCTAGTTGGGCAGCAGTTATCTATTTTTAATGAAGCCTATTTAAATGGTGTAGAAAAAATTAATAATATTAACAAATAAATTGGTTTTGAAACATGTATAAAAGATTGACGTGTCTCTATTAAACAATTAAATCACTATATTTACTCACAAACAATATTCAATAATCTTCAATTTTAACACAAATAAAATTGAAGAATATCTTCGTTTTGAAACATATAGAATTATTTAAAAATAAGTAAAGACACACATATTTAACTTTTTTCCACTTATTAAAAAGTATTGACCACTGACACGTTTCGCTCAAAGAGCATCTACAGAATGGATTCCAATGCATGCTCTTTGAACGAAACGCGTCAGTGGTCAATACTTTTAAATAAGTGGAACAAAGTTAAAAATTTGTATTTTTACTTATTTTTAAGTAATTTTATATAATTGATAACGAAATTCCATCAAGAATTAGCAGTCAAAAACTATAAATAGCAAGTGTAAGATAAGTTAAACGTGCCTCTATCAAACTTTTATACCATAATTTACTCACAACACAGTCTTCAAAACAAATAAATCTTATTTTTTCATACAAATCACGCAGAAAATGTCGAAACGCCTTAAAAAGTAATAATTAACATAAAATTAAGGAGAAACAGTGCTGATATTGATAAATTTACGATCATCAGTTAATATTGTAGGTAGATACTATGTATTTTTGCTGTATTAGCACGAAGGTTTCTAAAAAAATTGTGCTGATTTTTCAGTCTTACAATATGTTTTTTTATTTTATTAGACAGTTTGTCAACAGCTATAATTTTTTTTACAATATTTTGGGAAGCCAATACTTAAAGCACATAAAGTGAATCTACAAACAAATAATTGATTACTTACGATTAAAATCAAGTAATACTAATTTGCTTGCTGTGACAGATAATCTATCATACTCTCTTTTGAGAACTTCGCCGGATATAACAAAAAACAGAATTGTCAAAACATATTCTACATTCCATAATAATATTTGAAGATATTTCCAGTTAATTTCCTGCAAAAAAAAATAAAATCACAAAATAAAAAAAAATCTTCATTTTCTTGCCCCTCTATCCCGGTTTATCCAGAGTCGAGCCTCCTTGTACGAATGCGCCAGGATCTTCTGTTCTTTTCCCCTGGACAACGTGTCATTTAGCTTAAGAAAAGATAACTCAATGTATGGAAGTTACATGCAACTGTCATCTTTTGTCCTGCACCCTTAGACGACGTTTCATTTAGCTCAAGAAAAGATAACTTTCTTTTTTCTTTTCTCCTTCTCAATACTGGACCACCATGTTGCTGTGGGTCTGCCTCTACCCCTAGGTCTAGCTGGGACGTTGAGGGCTTTCTGTGCAGAATTGTTTTCATCTCTATGCATCACGTGACCAAACCTGCTTTCTTTCAGCATTTCAGCTATCGACCCTCTGACATACTCATTGCGGATTTTGTCTATCCGTGTTACTCCACCTGCCCAGCACAACATTTTCATTTCTGTTGTATGCATCTGCTGCTTAATCTTTCTGGATGTTGTCCAGTTGTTCTGCACCGTACAGCATTGCAGGTACAAAATTGCCATACAACATTATTTTTTATAAATAAATAAATAAATATAAGAAACAGTTCCTTGTACCCCGCGCGAGTGGCGACATGTGGGAATTTGTATTTGCGTGAGAAATGAATTTAAATAAACTTTTCTACTAGGGACTGATCATGTAGCATAACTACATTTTTTTACTGAAATAGTATTTTTGAGCTTGCTAGTATAACTTTTTGATATATTTTATGATAACAAAAATTGTTCATTTTAATGCTTTTTTTAAACGAAAATATTATTAGTTTCGTATCGTATTTTTTATTTATTTATATGTATTTTTAAAGAAATTGCCATTTGACAATAAACGCTCCATTTCTGCAGTGTTTATTTATGTTGTTTAAATAAAGAATATTTATTTTTTTGCTTTACTTAAATTTAAATATTTAATTTAAAATATCTTATTAATTTCACTTACTAATAAAGGGTTCCATTGATTCGAATGTAGAAACAAATCTACACAACTCAAAATATTAAGAAAACAATCAGCTGTGATGAATAATAACTAAAATGAAAACATTTAATTATTACATTATTGAATTGAAACATAAAATAGTGTTGTGGTGGTATGATTTTAGCGAACTGTATTTTCAGTTTTGATTTAACTTTAAAAATATAGTATGTTGTAATCACTACAAAGCTGCCAGAACACATGGCCCATGCACGGTCAGTACACATGGCCCATGCACGGTCAGTACACAATGGCCCATGCACGGCCAGTATAGAATGACCTACGACAGGCCTGTAATGTACCGGCCGTGGCAATTTATTTTTATACCAATTAATTAATTATTATTAACGGCTTAACAGCCTTTACATATACAAAACAAAACTATATTAAACATGATGAATACATACAATAACTCAAAGAGAAAAAGACAAGGATGAAAATATGATATAATAACTGTTAGCATTAAAATAAAAAAAGTTATTTTTTTAAAATAAATAGTTAAAAAGTTGAAAAAAATACTCAAAAAAAACATAAAATATGAAATAATATATTTTTAAAAATATTTTTTATTTATTTAATTTTACTTGTATTTAATGTATTGATTTACCCCTAATTACGGGCTCAGATTAGTATAGTTCAATAAATTTTCTTCTTAAAGTTTCTTCACGTCAGCGACATGTCGAAAATCAAAAATAGCAAAAATACGAAGTAGAAAAGTGTACTTCCCCGTCATCGGCCGGTGATAAACTGAACAATGGGCGATTGCCATGCCACGCCACGATTCTTTTGAAATGTGCCCAAAAAAACAAACAACATAACATTACACGTCACGAGGCATAACCTACTGCCCATTGTACGCCATCACGCACCATTAGGTCCTGTATACAATGGCGATAGCCTGTAGTGGGCCAGCATCGGCCTATGTGTAGGTACTCGCAGCGGCGGAAGGAAAAATATATGGAAAACACGCACTTACGTGAAGTCTTTCCAATATGACTTCCGTGGTTGAAGTTTGTAGCACAATATACATTTTTTGAGTATCACTATTATCTGAGAAGCGGTGACTCGACTCTTTAACGAGATGCGTGTTGTTGAGCGACTAAGGATATAATCTATAATGGTTGGGTGCTGGTTCAATGTACGTGTTGGCACGGCGCGGTTCTAATGTGTAGGCGCGGGACGGGCAGTGATTGCAACAATTATTTTAACGTTTCGTATCACACAACAATAAGTTTTGACGTCAATATTGACGTTCACAACAATAAATGTTGTATTTTTTATTGTAGACTACATAAAACGCCTTATTGGAGAAAAAAAATATCGACATTAATATAAATGATCAATACACAATATCCTAAAATTCATAAGAGTTGTTTTGTTTTACTCGTAAAGACTTTTCTATTGTATTGTATTTTGTACTTGGTTTATCTCCTTCTTTCTCCTTGGCCTCGTAAGCGAAGATATAAACTACACTCAATTACTGGATGAACAGTCTGCCTTCATGTTAGATACTTGAACAGATCAAAGAGCTTCAATATTTAATGGTTCTGAACTTGACAAGGTTGTTCATTTAGTACGAACACATTTGTCCATGGTATTCAAAACATTCTCTGGTTCATGAGGATAAGCAAGTATATCTTCCATTTTACGAAAATGAAGTGTAAAAATATTATTTACCTGAATACTATAAGATTTATTAACAAGTCTACAAACTTCATTCAAATTGCCCAATATCTCTGACATCCTTTTTATTTCTGATTTGTAATAATCATCTAAAACTTCTCCTTGTCTGATATTTTTTTTACTGTCACGACATTCGTGTATTTTCTTCGTATTATCCTCGATCAAAGAGTTACGGGTATTTTCCTGAAAAAATCTGAT
The DNA here is from genome assembly GCA_963576475.1 of Molanna angustata. Lineage (NCBI taxonomy): Eukaryota > Metazoa > Arthropoda > Insecta > Trichoptera > Molannidae > Molanna > Molanna angustata. The sequence continues at coordinate 9,805,355 of OY754976.1, read as the reverse complement.
TGTTCCTTTGTGATTTGCGATACTTGAGAATAATTCGATAATATTCTCAGTATATATTTGTATGCATCGCTTGACGAACCACATATCTACTACGAATTGCATAATAAGTATTTTGTTTACAATACTTTTAAAAATCAATGGAACCATTATATTAAGGATAATAAACCCATGTATACAAACACTTAAAACACAATCATATATAACATTAATTGTTTTCAGAATAAGCCAGATCCAAAATCCAATTCTAAATCTTAAAATCATCTTATCTGATACGTTTTTGGATATTTTAAGAGAATTGTATATTACTTCAAATGTTAATACAATTGATTTGTTAATATCAACGTATTTGAATGCCGTTAGTAAAATAGATATAATTGAAGTACAAGTCATGCTACCCAAAAGAAAACTATGTTTAATGAGATCTAAGTCAGCTTCTTCAGCAACATTTTTTTTCGTGTACATAATATAATCTAAAAATAATATGAAAGATAAAATAACTGCATATGTTCTAGCCTGTTTTGTCAAATTTTTGTCCAAATTCGAAGGCACCTTTTGAAGGCCAAATATTTTCGATATTTTATGTACAGGCTTCGTAATGGTTAAAAATGTATCGCTTTTCGGAGAACTCGATGACATCTTTAAATACTTTTCATTACAAATAACTACCTACCACAAATAGACGTATTTTCGAAATGACAGTAATAGTTACTAAAAAATAAGTCAATATGATAATTAAAATAATATTATTCTAATCAAAATAATTAATTTCAGAGATATTGTGCCAGTGGCGTAACAAGGCAGCTCAAGGCTTAGGAAAGTCGCAGTCACCTACCCCACTCCATAGGGAACGTTATAGAACTAAGTGTTCTGTTCATCCCCGGAGCGGCTGCTCGTCGGACAAAACAAGAACTACCACCATGCATATTTCATACCACTGCCACTAAGAGTCCAACCACACTCGTGAAGGCCCGTGAATCATAGCAGGGGTTACTCTCCCAGCAGCTCCACGAACAACAGACTGCCACAGGGAGCCTTCGCCACGCCCGTAGTACTTTCAATTCTTCGATTTCCACACCAGGCGCAGCGTTAGCTGCACCTGTCTCGTCATCAACTCGGGTACCGTTGAGTGGGTCGTGCCGACCAATCATCACGGGGGGCTCCTCCACCCCTTAGTACTCATGTTTCAGGAATTTCAGGTACACCACCGGACAGTACTTTCAGTGCTTCGATTTCCATCGCCCGATGATGCAGACTTACTCATCGCCACGTTTGATGAGTCACCGCCGAGCGAGGCATTAAGGCGTCTGCCCTGCTCTTCCATAGGTAAGAATTGAAGAGGGTACTGACCTGTTACCCAGAATCCTAGGGTGGGGCTGCAGCCACCCTCAACTTTACTGGCTAGGCCCCTATGGCCGCAACCTAGCTCAAGGCTTAGTGCGAAATGATCCACGGGCCACGGGAATTAGATATTATTAGTGTCATTTAAAACACTCACCAGTCATTGGCGAGGCCCCAGGCGCATCAAATTTTTTTGTACATAGTTTACTTTTATAATTATTATGAAAACTTAATTTGTGTACCATCATTAACAAGAGCATTAACAAGAACAACATATAAAAATTAAACACTTGTTTTTTCCTTCTACGTTTATTTAATACTTCTCCAGGACGACCGTTTCGCCTGGTGAAGGTCTTTTCAACTGGAGAGGAATAAAATAAATGTAATTGTAGAACTGCTAGGAAACTAGGAAATTGCCATGCAGCGATTATTTTTCAAATTTTATTTAAAAATAACAAATTATCGAATATTAAATTCAAATTTTATTTAAAAAATTCTTTAGCGAACGTTTTGTATGATCGAACATGGCTAGAAGTAAAGAAAGTAGTGATTGTGGGGTGTTTATGATGATGTAAGTGCACACTACACAATGTGGGGTGTTTATGATGATGTAAGTGCACACTACACAATGTGGGGTGTTTATGATGATGTAAGTGCACACTACACAATGTGGGGTGTTTATGATGATGTAAGTGCACACTACACAATGTGGGGTGTTTATGATGATGTAAGTGCACACTACACAATGTGGGGTGTTTATGATGATGTAAGTGCACACTACACAATGTGGGGTGTTTATGATGATGTAAGTGCACACTACACAATGTGGGGTGTTTATGATGATGTAAGTGCACACTACACAATGAACCGGGTGTATTTATTATTTTGTCATTCTTCTTCTTGATAAAAAAACGTACTAGAATAGGATTAGTTTCCTAATAATATACGGGGCCCCTTGCAACGCGGGGCCTCGGGTATTTGTCCCGAACTGTCTGGCGATAGTTACTCCACTGAATAGTACCATTATTTGTTTTACTCTGTGGTTTTACCGAACAGGGCTTCTTAATTAAAGTTATTCATTTCATTCACAATCAAAATAAGCAAAAAATAAATTCAGCGAGAACTTACTCTAGGTATATATTTATTGTAAACATTTTACAATTAATATATAAGAAAATACATTAATTAAATATAGATTATAGATGAATTATAGTATCTTAAATCTTAAATAAACCAAGTACCTGAACGTATAGCGCTTTCAGGACTTATCTTAGCAGCTTGTGACGGTGCCAACATTTTTTTATAAGAATTAATAATTAATGAAAACTTCCTTGCATGTGACAATCTTCTTTTAAATATATATTTTAAAATACCGCCTTTAGATGTTGACTATGCCAGGCCATTCTTAAATAAAAATACAGTTTTTTATTTAAATGTTATATTATTTTTAAACAATCAATTCATCCAATTCATTATTATTTGTTTTCCTTCCATTTTGTTAAATCTATCGCTGGAAGATCACTGCATTTAACAAGATTCCTGCAATAAATAAAACACTTTAAAAAAGGGCTAACAAAGAATGATAAATTATTATATTGAATAAAAAAATGTAATTTATTTCAAATATTATTGAGATGAACACGAACTACATTTAACATAGAGTCTAAATTATAAACTACATTCAACCCATCTGCCGTCGAATACTAAAAACAAAATTGTTCATACTATTTGTTAGTAGATAGCCTCAATGTCTTATGTTAATTTATTTAAAGTTGATTTAGTATGAAAATTCAATAAATGAGTAGGCACAACGAAAGCTGATCAAAAACCAGTCATGTTTTATCATGTTTTACTGTAAAAATATTTATATTTCTATAAAGGAAATTTAAAGTATATTATATAATTCGTTTTCATTTGATTAGTTTAGTTATTGATTATTATCAACATCGACTCTAAATAAAATATTTTTTTAATAGATAAATATGGTAACTTCCTAGAACTGAATAAAATTGGTCAAAACGTAATTTAAACCCGAGTTCTCAGTATCGCTAGCCTAACAGTGTATGTGTGTGTGTGTGTGTCCCCGCCCCTTATAACTTTTGATCCGCTCAATTTAGAGAGCCCAAATTTTAAGAATATATAGACAGTTATAGGCCTACAAAACTTTTATACTCAGAATTGTGATTTTTTGTTTCAGTCAGGGGTTATCAATTTTTTAAATTTTGATTTGTTTTTCCATATATCTCAGAAACTGTAAAAGCTAGAACGCTGAAAACAGGTATAAATATAGACAAATACAATATCTCAAAATATTTTTTTTTTTTAATTGCAGAGTTTCTCAAACATTTTTTAAAAAGAAAAAAAAAATTTTATGATAAATTTATGAGTTTAACTGCCTATATTTCCATTTTTTTTAAATATCAATAAAAGCCGAAACACGCCAACTAGATAATTTAATTTTCTATAAAAAATATTATCATTGTATTAGCACATCTCAATTTTTTTTTAACAATTTTTATAAAAATTGAATTTAGTGACGACATTGCTTCATACAATTTGTATGGCAGTAGCCTACACACAATATCTAAGAAAACTTAGTTTGTTATTAAGAAGAATAGTTTGATACCAATCTCCAAACATACATTCATACCATCATGCTGTTTTCATATTCTGGGTAGTATCAAAGGACTGACCTCCATACTATCCTATCTTGACATACATACATACCTAGTACATGTGTTGTATAGAAAACCAAATATCTTAAAATATTAAATAATTTGTATTTATGGGTTTATAGTTTGGTACTTATTCTTCAACTATACGTGCTATCGACAGTTGGATCTCATGTGTTACATGCAACTAGTTTTAATCGACTTCATGAGTAGCCCTGCAGTACTCAATCATAATATAGTCTTAATCTTAATCAACATTCAATTTATAAAAAAATCGTTAATATCAACTTTGTATGAAATTGCCATTGTTTTTTTTTTTTGTTTTATATATAGATGCACTTTTTATGTAGGTACGATTGATATTGGCATTTACTATTAAAGTGTCACTGTTTCAAGATGTATTAGCCCCGGCACATATTTTTTCCTTAGTGGGGCATTGCAGATACAATTCTTGTGTTGTCTATCACAATTTAAGTATGTATAAATAAATAAATAAATGTATTCGTTAAATTACCCATGTTTTTGTAGAGAATAAAATCCAGACACTTGTGCTTTATGAACCCCATCCCCATTGTCACAGAAAAATCTTGATATGGAACTCTTTTTTATTTCTCCTAGTTGATCTGAAAAAAATATAATGCACCTGTAATTTAATTAAAATTTTATTGTTTTAAAATATATACATACATACCATCACGCCATATCCCTTACGGGGTAAGCAGAGAGATCCGAGCGCCATACTCCTCTATTTTTGCATACATTCCTAGCTTCCTTTACATCCATGCATCGTCTCATACATGCTCGTCGATTATTCAAGCTTCTTATATTTCCTTCTTTCAAAATATCATTCACATGGTCATGCCATCCCTTTCTGGGGCGGCCCCTGCTATTCACTCCATCTCTTACACCCATGTATATTTTTTTAGTCAGTCGTTCATCATTCATTCTTTCAATATGTCCAAACCACCTCAAGGAATTCACTTTCATTTTATTTATAATACTCTTCTTCATCTTGCATTCCCTCCTTATGTCCTCATTTTTTATTCTATCATATATCGTTCTATTACATACTCTTCTTAGTGATCTCATTTCCACAGCATTTATTCTTCTCTCATGCGTCTTTTGCCACGTCCATGTTTCACTGGAGCAAATTTAATTAAAAATTCTATAGTGATTGTAGAATAATCAGGAGTTTTTTTAGAACAAATACGGGATTTTTGACACATTATATACGAGGAAAAAATCACTTAATTCAAATACAGACTGATAATTTTAAAACGGAAAATTTAACTGATACATTCTATAGTGTTTACGGAATTATCAGAAGTTTTTACAGGAAAATTACTAAATTTTGAACACATATAACTTACGAGAAAAAAACAAAAACAGAGGAGCATGTCTGGTCAGCAGGCGGAATCAAAACCACCCATACTTACCCATATCATGAATATAATTATCTTCCATAGAGTTCCATAACAGATATTATAGAACTCCATAAGATAGTTATATCCATGATGTGGGTAAACATTGATGGTTTTTATTTCACCGGTTGAGCAGACTTGCCCCCTGAATAATTTAAATTTTGAAATATTGAATGTTCTTTTGAAATGGCAAACTCACCTATAGTCAGTCCAGATGCTGAATTCTCAAACCAAAATCTGTCTGCCTGTCTTGTTTTACGGAACTGCTCCAACATGATGCATGTGAATGTGGGGCCAGCTAGTGAACCTGACTTGTGAGATTCCATCGCTCCGCCAACTGACAAGTCCACATCTTGGAAGTTCTTGTAGAGCTTCTTTAGTTGTGCAATATTCTAAATGGAAAATAACATATATTTTTCGTACCTGACGTTTCTCATTAATTATGTTGATTTATTTTGTAAAGCTTCTCGGGTAACTAACAGGTTCTATGTCAAATATTATATTTATTCGCGCCCTATAACAAATTGCCATATTCTGGAGACTTATGATATTTATCGTCTTACAGATTCTTCACCGGGAATCATTGTCTCAGAAGTCAAATATCAATATACAAATTTGCAAAGAAAGGAATAAAAGTTGACGGTACCTCTTTCGATATGTAGTCACCATAATCTTCCCAGCACTTAGCAACCTTGAGTCCACAGTATCTTCTATAGTCATTGTAATAAGACAGTCCATGATCCCTATCCCTCTGAATGTCAATTGACCTCAAATCTTGACCGTAACCCACACCATGGCAGGCAAACAACTTGTCCACTATCTGCAAATATTTCAATTTTCCATGATCAGAAAAATATCGGATTAACTATCAATCTTGGATCAATTATTTGCAACAAATAATATAACAATTTGTTATCTTCTTCGATGGCGCTACAGCCCAAATCGAGCCTTGGCCTCCTTCAACACGCGCCTCCAACCTCTTCTATCCTCAGCCGCCGTTCTCCAGTTAGGGACCTGCAGGAGCTTTTCTGCATCTCTCCGTATGTCGTCCTCCCATCTCAGTCTTGGTCTCCCCATCTTCCGTTTACCTCCCGGGTGACCAAACATGATTTTTTTGGGTAGTCGCGTGTTTGGCATTCTCTGTACATGGCCAGCCCATCTCAACCTAAGCAGTCTTATATGGGTTGAGATCTTTGGTGCTTCATAGATTTTGTACAGTTCTTCATTTTTCTTTATGCGCCATTCATCTCCTTCCTTCACAGTACCACATATTCGGCGTAGGACTCTCCTTTCGAAAACATCTAATGCTTCAGCGGATTTCACGGTCAGTGTCAGAGCCTCGCATCCGTAAGTCAACACAGTCCTAATGATTGTTTTATATAATGTCAATTTAGTTTTCCTGTGGACATTGCGAGACCTGAACACTGGCAATAAGGAGAAATAAGTTTTATTGCCTGCTGATATTCTTTTTTTGATTTCTACTTCCTCTTCATTATTTTCCGTAAGGAGAGATCCCAGATACGTAAATTGGTCAACTGTTTCAAATGAATGGTCGTCTGCCAGCTTTACGCTACCTCTTCTTCTTTGAGATGGGTTTCGACTTTGGGCCATATATTTTGTTTTGCTCTCATTTATTTTCAAGCCCACTTCACATGCAGCAGTTTCCAATGGGGTGAAGACTTCTTTAATAGCTGCCAGGGATCTTCCGATGATATTAAGATCATCTGCGTACCCAACTATTTGGCTGCTCTTGAAACAAATGTTAGCGCTCGTGTCGACGGACGTTTGACGGACAACATGTTCTAGCACTATGTTGAAGAGAGTGGGAGCCAGACTATCCCCTTGTTTTAGCCCTTGAGAGATTGTAAACGCCTCACTAAGTTCCCCTCCCACCTTGACCTGGCTTCTTGTGTTGGTCATTGTTACAATGACAAGCCTAACTAGTTTAGAAGGGGGAACAATTTGTTATAAAGTTAATATATTGTAGGGTGTATTTGTAGTGGGACTAGTATAGGTATGCGTGGATAGTGATGAGCAAATGCAGGTCTCGCATCCCCGGTCTTAGTCTTGCATTTATGTACAGATGTAGTCTTGGTCTTGCATGCTTGATCGAATATTTGTCTGGGTCTTGCAGGTCTTGCAACTTTTACAAAAAAATATTGATTATTTTACTTTTAAAATTCATTAGTTAGAATGATAAACATATGTATGTGTCAAAAAACATCAATTTATAATATTATATCGATATTACGAAGTAAATTGCTTACTTTATAATTAAAAATAAATGAGTTTATAAAATATTGCAATACCGCAAGACTCTTAAGCCGGTTGCAACCAAAAGCTATGCTTTGTATGTTTAGTTTAATTCGCATAGCTGAATTCGTTTATCATGCAAGTGTGCGAACCGCAAACTATGTGAGCTAGTATGAAAAATGACCTCAGTTATGCGAGCTAAGCTAAACTAACTTATTTTAGCTTTTGGTCTGCAACCCGCTTTAGTCTTGGTCTTGCGGTGACACGTGCGATCTTGGTTTTGGTTTTGCTATTCTCGCAAGACTTGCAAGAATTTTATTACTCATCACTACGTGTGAAGAGGTACCTACTTGTGTGGAATGGGGTGTGCAATAAAGTGGTAGGTGTAGTTGGCTCTTGAATGCATACGCATCTATTCAGTTGGACTGAACCTTTTATATGAATTTAAAATTAATCAATGATTTGAGTACCTGCTCAGCAAATATAGTATCACTCTTCTGGCAATTCTGCGACAGTAATCCAATTGCTAGTTGATCTGAGCTGCTCCCATCTTCGAGTATTCCTGGTCTTTGTAACCAGTCACTTATCGAAACAGTTGACTTTATATGACGTTTCTTATCCATTAAACTATATGAAAAATATCAACACTAACATTTTAGTATAAACATGGAAGTAGTGAATCGAAAGACACAGAATAAATACTGACCAAGAACTAACGAATAAAATAGAAAAAGTGTTTTCCCCAGATTAGGGTGCCTAGACAACGTGTCATTTAACACAAGAAAAGATAACTCAATGTATGGATGTGACAGTTGTCATGTGACAGGCAACTGTCGCTTCCACACATTGAGTTATATTTTCTTGCTACAAGAAAAGAAACAAGAAAATACAAGGGGGCAGATTAGTGCTGCATTAGTCTTGTAGTTTTGTTGCTTTCAGACCTCGATAATGCCGAGACACCTCGGCTAAAACGATCGGTCGCAAAAGATTGAATCTATGTATCAATACTGTTTTATTTTTTATTTGTTAATTTTCAAATAGATTTTCACTGTTAACACATAAAAGTAGGTATTGAATGATCAAGAATTATCTGATTAATGAAATTTCTTTAAAATATATGTAGAAATTGAGACGACATATCAACATCACATGACTTATTACATATATAACTGATCAGACAAGAAGAGCTGAAAACTTCAGAAGGGAGTATGAGTATGGCAAGTTTGATAAATTTAGCAGATAGTGCTTTGACAGAAAAATTACGATATTTTTCTGATATTGTGGGTGTAAGGGGTATAATTAATGGTATATATTTGGTCTTCGAAGTAGATTTCTGTTAAGTAGGTATGTATATTGTATATAGTGGAACCATAGTCAACAATAAAGTATAATTTTTGAGCTGTCAACAATAAGTATGTGTCATTAAAATATCACTTATTTATGATAAAATAAACAATAGTTTTTTGAAAACTCAATTAATGAAATGCATATTACTACAAATTTTAATAACCTTACTCACCCTCCCCCCAAGATTTTTTATAGGAATACCAGTGCAAACGTATTACGCAACTACAGAATATATATATCACACTCAAATGCATGAAAAAACGAGTGGGTTGTAGCCAACATTAAACTCTCCACACCATAGTAAGTGTTCTTTTTTTTCTTCTTGAAAGGTTGAAAATCTCTAAATGGATTTTTATGAAGTACATTTCTATTAGATTCTTAAATAAATATAAGATTCCCAGATGACAAAAATAAATCATGACTCTCCACTAATCCATAGTGTGGAGGGTAAAAATAGGTAAAATACATAAAATGAGGTCTGTATAAAATCGGTCTACATAGAAGGCGACCTGGACCCAATTATAAATAAATTAAAAAAAAATAGTACTTAAGTAATCCTGCTATCTGCGAATGAAATACTCTTATAGCAGCATGGGCATGTTCATTGATGATACTCGGTGCTATTTCGGGGTTATAGTCTTCAATATAGCACTCCTTATCTGAGTATATTACTTTAGCCTTCAGTAAATTGTCTCGACCTAGAAATACAGACTTATTATTTACAAGATAATATAAGTAAGTAAAAAACATTTCCTTAATAGTTGGGGAATCCCGATTTTCTTACTCAATACGAAATTAGAAGGTTAAAAATACAATGCAATGCATAATTAGATGTAGAGTGACCATGACCGACAAACCTCGTGAATAAAAGCGTCGCTGCGCAGAATTCAAACTTTGTTTTCTTTTGCTTGGTTAGAAAGTGCACAAACTTTCCCCTACTATGCCGAAATTGTCAGTTCTCTGATACCTGATTGGATGTTAGATGTTGTATCCAACATTACAATGACCCAGTCATATGAGGCATAGAATACCTAACTCCTTTAACCCTCCCCACTCCCCCCAATTCCTACATATCCCTGCATTATTTGTATTTTTTTAATTTTGAATTACTTATCTTATATAGTCTTCTTGATTTTATATTTTTTTTCGAATATTTTATTTCAATTTCTTATATCTTTGATTTCAAACTTTCTCTACTATTTACATAATGTTTTAGTAATGTTGTTTTACTTAAAATATAATATATAAGGAAAATATTTTGGCAAATATTTAACATTTATTGTTGTCTTTTGTAATTTACTATTTGCTGTATGTTTCCCCTTAAATTAAATAAATTACATAATTATCGGTTCATTTTTGAAATCTCTGAATGCATTTAATGAAGCCTATTTATTTTTTGTATATATTCTTCGAACCAAAAAAATAATAACTCAATCTAGATTGTGAGAAATATTTAAAAAGTAAAAATTCACCGTTATTCATAATAAACCGTTGTTCACCGTTACTTATCAGCTAATAAACATCGTATGAGATCAACATGCAGTCAATTGAACCAATAGTTTCCTGCACCATACTTACAATATCATCACAACGAAACTCATAGTAGAAACTCATAATATACTCACACCCTACTGATACCCGTTGAGAAATTGACGTAAAACAAATTCACCGATAAATTTCGTAATCATAACAGAGGTGGAGAGTTATAAAATATTTAAATGATGTTGCAAATCTCGATTATTTTTGAAAAAGTGAGAGATTTTATCGAATAAATTCAAATGATAGATTTATTATCTGCAAATGTCCTTAAGAATTTAATTAGATTATTTAAATTATTGCTGCTGGGTTCTTTGTGTGATTTTAACTTTTTTAAAAACGTAACATAATTAACATTTTTTATAGATCTTATAAAATAAATGTATGTGCCTCAATACTGATTCCTTTTTGTAACTGTATTAAATGTATATACATATTTCAAAGGTCTATGAAAATTATCGTGACTTTACCAAGAATCGCGGGCAACCATTCGTAGTAAGATATATGTTGATGCTGTGCAATATTGATCCTTCTTGCTTCCTGGAAAATCCTCTCATCGTCCCAATGAGGATTTACATTCTTGAGACCTTTGGATAATCTGTTGTGTTCCCTCAGTCCCATTATATGGAGGATAGCCAAATGAGGGCTTTGATTCATTCGAGGATCACCTGAAATATGAGAAATTTATCAAAAACTCAACGTATATTATTCACGAAGCTGTCCCGATACTAAGCTAAAATCATTTCGCGCGCAATATGAATGCTAATTCGAACTCGCGACCACTGGATTAATAACTCAATGAGCTAACCGCTCTGCCATCGACCCATCTAAATATTTTTTATGGTATATTTAATCATATCAAAATGTCTGAGTTTATATCCCCAAACCAATGTGAATTCTGTAAAATAAAGTTTTTCAATAAATACAATTTATACCGGATTTACGGATAAAGCACATGAAACAAGGAACAGAAGATCCGATTGTTACTTCAAAGTCTTATTATAAAATCTCATGTCCAGTTTGTCATCATTCATTTACAAGAACTTCATATTTACACAAACATTGGTTGAAATAAATTATCTTGCACGAATCACATATGCATGCGAATGCATATGTGAACAAGTATTTGTTTCAAAATTGAATTACGTTATGTCGAGTACTGATTTATAGATTTTTAAATTTTAAATTAAGACAAGATGATAAAGTATTAAAAAAATATGTTATGTCAGATTTTATTACTAAAAAGACCCTTCAATTATTGTAGGTACATAGTTGTTTCTTTAGACATGCTCACTGCGTTTGTTTAGCATTCATATTACGCGCGAAATGATTTTAACCTACTATAGGGACAGCCTCGTCATTATTCACTCATATTGTTTGTCTTTTAAGCATCTTCTTCTTTGGCTGAAGATGGCAGCTACACTCAATTTACTTGTTAAATAATCTGCCTCTGAGCCGTAGAAATTGAGCTCCGTTAATTGAAAAACTATTATAGGACTAGACGAGGAAACTCCATCGATCTTCTACCCTCCAAACTACACTACCCATCGGGTCAATTGGGGTCTGAAATTCCCCACAGCACGGGTGTTTTACAATGCAGTCTTTCTTGGAATTGCATGTTATGCTTCGGGTTGTTGGTCACAATCTTGTAGTCTTCAATACATTCGCAGGAAATTGCTCTCTGGCCAAAGGTTCGCACTCTTGGCCCTATCCAAAGCCTATAGAACATGTGCGACGGATTCTCTCCTTATTCTTACGGGACTGGCTCCGTTGGACTTGGAAACTCAGAGGCGTGGCGCTTCTTACCATTTGATGAAACGACAGTCTTCTGAAATTGGTGAGATTCGGCTTCATCCCCCCGAAGGCCCTATTTCCCCCAGAAACATTAACAGCATCACCATGGAAGCCCTGCTGGACTCTTGGCAGGCTCGATGGAGCTCGTGCCCCGTGGGACGAACAACATTCTTGTTTTTCCCTGATGTGAGGACTAGACTTCGTCAATCTTGGGCCGTCCCAGATTTCTGGACATCTCAGTTTATTACAGGACACGGCAGCTTTAATAGCTACCTTCATAGATTCCGCCTTGTAAACTCGTCCTCATGTCAGTTATGCCATCACCCTGACCAAACTTCAGAGCACATCCTCTGGGAATGCTCTCACCCAAATGTGTCCTACAACAGAACGGAGCTCCTCGCGGCAGTCCGTGGGCCTCTTCAAGGTCCCATTGGGCATGCGGATTTAGTGGTCTCTAAGAAGAACTTTACAGCCTTCAAATTGTTTTGCCATGGCTATAGTGCCCTTCTATCTGCTGAATAAAAAAAAATTAAATTCCAGAGTGTCCTTGGTCAACTCTCTGATGCCCAGTTTTACAGTCACAGGCTTGAAGTACTCTCGCGACAATCCATGTTTGTGAATATTATGTTCACCGACGTTGATTGTTATTTTTGCACAATTGTGCCGAGACCACGAGTCTAGAGGAGCTTCTAGAGCTACTCTTCGTGCCATGCATTCTTTCTCATTCTTACTAGTGTTCTGTGAAGGGGCCGTTTCAGTCCCCATATGCGGAACGGGTGGAGGTGGGCGTAGCTACCCATCACTTCGAAAATACCTAGCCACGTATCCAAAATATTGAAAAAAGACTATAAACAGATTGAGGACAAAAGATCCTTTATTTTATATGAGAACATTGGTTCTCATGATATTTATTTGTTCTATGTTATTTACAACATTCATTTTCCAAACCCTACTAATAAAAACATATTATTTTTGGTGTAGTGACTAGGCACTCATTTCTAATCATCTCTTTGCCTTGTCCCATTAGGGAAGAGCCGGCAATCGTAATCTTTTGGCGCCATGACGATATGTTGCAATCTTAATCAGTGTTCAACTTCGGCTATAAATGTGTTCCATTTCCAAGGTTAAAAAGAATATATTATCAATATGATAGTTTGTTTTCAAATAACTTTTTGCCATTAAATTGACACATAGGAAATCATTATAATCACATGTACTTACCGCATTAGTCACATTATGGACGAGTCATACAAATCAAATATTTAATAGATGTTTATGTTGGGGCTTTGTGTTCACTGTTTGATGTGTGCAAACCATCACCTTAGTTGCACTCAACACCATAGCTTACACGTAGGTACATATATACAAAATATCACATATTGCGTTGTTTCGGTATTATCATCAATTTAAAAATTGTATGTGAGTCAATGATATTTTATATACCGACACGTTATATGAGAACAAAACGCTCTTCAAAAATGGTACAGTTTAACAAATTCATACAATATAACCAAGAAAGAGCACATACGACAGAAAACATTGAGTGAGAAAGAAATAGTGCAATAATATACACGCACTGCTGACATAGTATTTTCTTTTTTACTCCAGTGCAATCACATTGTAATTATCTCTCACACCAAGTACTTAATGACTGTGAAAGAGACAAACTTATATTAAGTTATAGATGTGTGAAAAAGCAAATACAACAATATAATCCCTCTGGATACCTACAAGCGAATGACTTGACTAATCTCTCGTTTACTCAAAATAAAAATAACTATCGAAAAATACATATAAATATAAATATAGCTATCGAATAAACAACATGAAATTAATAATATATCTGGTCGATCCTTCACAGTAGTTCTAGAGTAACTTTTACATGTACATATTGTTTTCATCACACAAGATGGTATTTTGACTAGAACAATACGTCCGAACAACTACAACATCTTGCATGTAACTTAAGTGCGGTAAGAATTAAGTGAGTTATGCGCCTTGCTTCTTGTTTACCGAATTCAAAGGCTAGTATAATAACGTATCAATTATTTTTATATATCATTAGATATATAAAAATAATTGAAACATTAGTAATATCCAGTTGATAAAATGTAATAATATCTGGTTATTCGTCTAATAGAAAAATACTTCTGAGGCACACATTATCTTCACTGTTCATTGTTGACATTCTATTATAATAAAACGAGTGGGTTGTGGCCAACGCTAAACTCCTCGCTAGCAAGGCATTCGATAAAGTATTCAAATTTTGTATGGAAAATATTCAGCATTTTCATGAAATGAATTTGTTAAAATATTTTTTATTTATATATTTTATTATGAAAACTTGAGAGTTTATGTGATGTGCCATTTTACCATTGGAAATAAAAAATTCAAATTTTAAGTTTCCTGAGCATGGGGTCACTTTGAAATATTTGACAGTTAAAAAAATGAGAAACACTAGATATCCTTCAAAATCTAATGGGGTCTAAGCGAGTATTAGATATACCTACATATTTGCAAAATTTGAAAAGAATCGAATGAGTACTCTATAATCGATAAAGTAAAATAAACACTAACACACAGCACATAGCACACACAGATACATTGTGATGAAACTTTCAGAATACAATCTCAGCATGATACTAGTTGATAATCTGCGATAAAAAAATACCCTTAAAAATTGCGAAATCATAACTCCCCACTATATCCCCTTGGGTTAGTGAGGAGTAAAAATATACACCGATTTAATTATTATTTTTTTCACCTGTTTTGTAACAGATGTTCTCCGTAGCATTATTACATTTGCAGTATCTCGCTTTGTTTTCCTCTTTTGGTGGAAATATTCTATGATTTTTTATGTCGACGTTCATCTGCCCATCAGTCATACTTCTCAATGAGTTATTCTCTTCTTCGTCGTTGCCGTAGACAACGGAAAGATCTAAATATGAAGTCACTGTATTAATCTGAAATCAAAAGGGACAGTGAGCTTTGGTATTTCACAATATATCAACGATATCTTATTTAAGTATTTAATGAAAAATATATTTAAGTATCTTCTTCATAATGTCATATTAGCTTTGAGACTTTATATTTTTAGCCGAATAGTGGAGAGTCATCATTTCACAATTTTTAATCGTATTTTTTTACATCAATTTCTCAACGGGTACCATGTAGAGAGTGCACACTCTGAGTTTCATCATGATGTGTCTGTATGTATGGCGTAGGGCGCGGGGCATTTTGTTTAAAAGATTTGAATGCTGTCTAACTGTTAAAATAAAAATATACTGCCTCACTTGTTCCGCAGCACCATGTCCATGTGAGCATCCTAAATACTTGTCTGTCAACGTCCTGACATGCTTGATGCAAGTTATTCCAGCTTTCCCCTGAGTTGGGTCATCTGATGGAACTTCAATAGAATAACACAAACCTGATGGGTCTGGTGTATTTAGAGGACAACAAGTGGGAGCTGGAATTTTGTTAGTAAATTAGATGAGATAATTGGAACAATCGAAACGGACATAGAATGTTTAAGAATAGAACAATTAATAAGATAAATATGTCCTAAGAAACAAGCACAGACCAGTAACAAGTTATATTTGATCATAAATCACTCGTTTTTAGAATAAAGAGGGTGACTGCTGCCAACGTACCTATTTTTTTTCAATTTGAATTTGCATCATTACTACTAAACGAATCATTTTGAAAAAATAACCTTGTTAGTTTGGATATTAAAAAAGAAAAATATACTTTAACTTTTTAATTATGTTTTGTATATATTCTTGTAGGAAAATAATAACCGTACCCCGATTTCTGACATTTTTCTTAAATTTCTATAGAGCAATATATTTTATTATAAATTAAAGAAGAACAAAATATCTGGAAAAATACGATGTAACGTTGCATTAATGCATCAGGTTAAGTGAATAAACCAAAAAATCTTTTATTTCGCAATGGCGCTGAATGGAAAATAAATGTTTTTAGGTTTATTTACTAAACCTGAAGCATTAATGCAACGTCACATCATATTTTTCTAGATATTTTTGTCTTCTTTAAATAAAAAAAAATGTTGAACTACGCCTTATATTTTATAAAAAATATAAGATAAACGTTGAAAATCGGGGTATGCCATTATTTTTCTACAAGAATTTATACAGAACATTATCAAAAAGTAAATATATATTTTTCTTTATTTATACCCAAACTATCTAAATTGTTTTTTCAAAACGATTTGATACGAAATAATGATGGTATATCAAATTGAAAAATAGGTACGTTGGCAGCAGTCCCCCCCCCCCTTAATGTATAATACCTTCATACATTGGCCACAAAAATTTTATTAGAAAATTCAATATATTTTTTTCAAATTCAATGTAAGATATCTAAAATACACTTTTTTGTTTCACAGGAATCCCACGTAAAATGACCAACTCATAAACTTATTGATTTATTTATATTTCGATTGGTATTAAACACATTAGGTACCCACATGGATTTTTTTCCATGAGATTCGACATATCATGCGCGACAAACTGACCCCACTGCATTGCAACTAGAGACCTTTGACTATCAACATCAACTCCTGGCGGAAATAGTTCAACACGAACCTTTCTTGTTTTGGGAAGATTTGAGTTGTCGTTTGATTTGCGTGGTGCACTTATGCCTGCAAAATTATTTTTAAAATAACATCAAAAACGTGTAATGATATATATTATTTTTGTAAAATTAATAAAAATCAAAACGTTTGTTTGAAGCCACTATCGTTGTAAAATTATAATGTTCTTTTAAAAAAAATCTGAACAATAATGAACAGCAAAAAAAGACAGCAAAAAGGCTTAGCTGCACACTATCGGGATTCCCTGGAGTACTGCATACAAAACATAGAAAGACCAGACTACATAAAAAATAATAAATAAAAAATATATACATTTATTACTGCAGATTTGAGAAGTCTCTGAAGTTAAATTGGTACAATACTTAGTATTAGTAAAAAATAAATTGATAAAAAATATAAAATAGAATAAGTAGTACCTAAGAAAAAAATACAAAGAGAAAAAATGAAAAGAGAGTAAAAGAAAACAGTAATAAAATAACAATGATCATAGCAATGAGGAAAAGAAGGAGATTACGGAAGGATATAAAATGAATTCAGGAACTATTTGACTAGTTCTGCTTTATGGGGTGGAGGCGTGGACGTCAAAGATAATATTATAGACCGCTTTGAAGCATTTGAAATGTGGATCCACCGCAGAATGCTTAGAATATCGTGGACTGACATGGTCAATAACACTGAAGTACTACGTAGAGCCAACACCAAAAGAGATTTATTCACCAATGTTAAGCTCCGTAAAGTGTTGTACTTCGGACATATTCTGAGAGGTGAAAAGTATGCCATCCTTCAACTCTTCATGAAGGGGAAGATTGAGGGTCGTAGAGGGGTCTGAAGAAGCAGCATTCCTGGCTACGAAATATATGCGAATGGACCGGTATAAGAACTGTGGAGGAGCTGATTCGCACTGCACAGGTCAGGGAGGCTTCCTCTGTGGTGGTCATCAACGTCAGGGAGACCTTATATGACACAAGAAGAAGAAGAAGGTCTAATAAAGCACATTAAGTCCAAAATATTAACAAGGAAAACAAAAATCCTGATTTATAAAACTCTTCTCAGACCTATCGTGGTATATGGAGCTGTATGCTAGGTCTTAACAAAAAGAGATATTTGAAAGGAAAATCCTGAGAAAGATTTTTGGTCCACTAAATGATAATGGACTTTGGAGGATGCGATATAATTACGAACTACAGGCATTATATGACGAACCCAACATTGTACAAGTCATAAGAGTACGTAGACTGCAGTGGTTGGGACATGTTAGCCAAGGCTCTTAATACCATTTCTTAATACAAAGGACAGAAGAAGTAGATGTAGGCCAAAGCTAAGATGGCTGAATGACACAGAAGACAACATAAGGGCGATCGAAATAGCAAACTGGAGGAGAGAGGTGGAGGACAGGGACGGCTGGATAAGGATTCTGGAGGAGGCCAGGACCCACACAGGGCTGTAGCACCAATGATGATGATGATGAAAACTTTAGAAATGATAAAGAATAAATATGAATAGTTCTTTTATCAAACATCTTTCGTCTTGAAGATGGGATCGTACCAAATTAAGGTTTCCACAGTTCCGTGCATCCTCTGGGATAACTTATCGCTACCCAGCATATCCTGTTTCTTTCCATCTACGCTTTGGTCGCCCTCTGGTTTTTCTAGCCAGCAGCCGTCAAACATATCCTTCTTTTTTCAAACAATACTTTAATAGAATATGAATTTAAAAAAAACTATTTCAGTAAAGAGTAGAGAAAACTAGCAAAAATAATGCATTTAATACATTACCATCACTATAAGCCGATGGTAAAATCCTGGCGTAAGTAGTATTAGCAATACCCCATTCGGGATATTTCAGATTATTACATGATCCGTCTATCCTACGATATTTTTCTTCAGAATTACAAGGGATGATTTTCGGATGACATATGTTATTTCTGCAATGTAAATTTAGAGTATCTTCTTTATTTAAATCCATATCTACTCAGATGTATGTATTTAAATTCCATAACCTATTTTGTTGTGAGAGATTCTCCCAACTTGACGATTTTCTTTTCAAAACAATATTTTAACATTTTTCCAACTCCACAGTATACGCCTTTTCAATTCATATCCCTTTCCTTCTTCCTTTCCCATCAATGTCCTAACAATCATCATGTTTACATTTAGTTAATCATAAACACGTTTTTTGCAGCACGTTTGCGCAATTGGTGAGTTTATTGCTAAAAAGCGATTTTTTTAAAGAACCAGTGTTACCTGCCCAGAGTGACTGGCATTTTTGAGAAATAATTAAAAAGAAATATTTTCTACTGATACTCAAGCGCAGTTGTAGATTATCATTCATGTTTCAAATAAAGTATGAAATTTAGTTATATGCATAATATAAAATATTATGTAGGTACTTTTGATCGAATATATTAAACAAGCAGAATTGTATTTATTTTCGCCATCAATTGCCTTTTACAAACTTAAACAAATATATACACACATTGAAAAACAAAATCATAGAAAAATAAAAACAATCATATACACACTCAGAAAAAACACAAAACTTAACTAATAAAACAAAAATAATTAAATATTAAAAAGGGGTGGTGGCAGAGCGATTAGCGCACTGGGTTAGTAATCCAGTGGTCGCGACTTCGAATCCGGCTACAGCCGATTTCATTCACCTGTAGCACAAGCATTTACACTTAGTTTAGGGAATGTATTAGGATTTATATGTACTTATAACAAGGACATATTCATTCTTTAAGAAAATGGTTTTGAAATAATTATAGGTAACCCTCTGATATTGATGATTTTAACTTAAATATTATAACTAAAAACCTCTAAAATAACTAAAACCTACTTGATGATAACTGTATAGTGTCACGGCGGTCGACAAATATTTGGTTATGAAAATTAAAGACGATCATTTAAAGTAAAAAACATATTAATATGAACTTTTATTAGTGAACATGAATTTTCACGTGCCTTTGACTAGAACAGCAATGGCTCAACATCAATTTGCTTTTAGAGCACCGACAGCATTCAATCGGCTTCCGTTGGAACTTAAGGTAATAAAAAATAAAAATAAATTTAAAAAAGGATATTACATAACATCTTTTAAACAAAATCATAAATATAAAGCATTAATTTCTGTAACCTGGCGTGTGATGGAGGGCATACTGAGATTAAAGCAAGTGAAATAATGGAAATTTTTCTGTTTGATTTTGGGAGTTAAATATTTATATCTATGTATTTATATTATATTTTTTATATAACGTTTATGATATGTTTATATCATATATTATGTTACGCTTATATTATATCTATATTATATTACATTTACGATTTTATGCTACATTTGATAAAAATTATTCAATATATGAAATAGCCGGCCTTGCCTAGTTTGACGGTGATTAAAACAATATCAACACCGCTAACTACACTCATCACTATATTATGTATCTTTTGTAAAACAAAATAAAAGTGTAACCCGTGTAAGAGAAAGCATGAACAAATAAATAAAATATTACATACAATTATTTTTTGCATTTAACTTACCCATGATTTGGAAAAGTATCCTTGTGGTAATCATCGTACTTGGAGTCTATTGGACACAAAAATACTAACACTACAAAACCAACCACTGATTGCACCAAAAACATGGTGTTTACGTTTGGCGACAAATAACTATGCAATGAATAAGTTATTGGTGGCGGCGGGCATTATATTATAAAAATACTAATCACTAAGGTAACTCACAATGATACAATGGCGACCTCTAAATCACTAACTACCAAGTAATAACAGGAAGAATGGATAAGTAGAAGAAATTACTGATATAACTGGGTATTCTTACGATGTCATTTTTAACAATTAAAATAGACTATCAGAATCAAATTTCTGATGTTCTTGAAGCAACTAATAAGATTCATGG
Organism: Molanna angustata; assembly: GCA_963576475.1. NCBI lineage: Eukaryota > Metazoa > Arthropoda > Insecta > Trichoptera > Molannidae > Molanna > Molanna angustata. The sequence goes on along the minus strand of OY754976.1, from coordinate 9,784,470 downwards.
TTATTTGAATTACTTTTGCTAATTTTTAGAAGATATAAAAAAATATACCTACTGATAATCGCGTTTTTTCACAAATGCAAATTAATATAGTCATCATAAATAGACAAAAAGATCCTTAGGCCACACATTTATAAACAACACGTTAATATACCTACATACAGTGGCGTGCAAGCCATACATGCCTCTATGTCTGGCATGACTACCAAAATCCAAAAAAAAAATGGCGATAATATGTACCTATATTGAATAGTTTCGATTCGAATCATACCGAATAGATCGTTTATCTTAAAAATGACTGGAAATAAAAAAGAGAGTGATAATTATTGTTTCTAATTAAATTTCATAAAGTATTTAAAATATTATTAGTATTTTGCATTTGATTTTTATGCAAAAATCGAGATAATGAGTCGCGTAATTCAAAATATTTTAAAAATTCGATTTCGTTGTAAAAAAGCAAGTAAAGGTAATATTTTAAATAACGTTTTGTATAATTTGTAAGGAATTTCATAAAATAATGTGTGTACAATTTGTAAGGAATTCATAAATATTATTAAAATATAAGAAAAAGAACCTTAGCGTAAATATGAGTAGTATATCAATTAATATATCACGTCATCTATTAATAAAAAGTAATGGATGAAAAATAAATTAATGAACGAAAACAATTACTGCTAATAAATTTGTTGTGATAATGGCTGGAGAGATACTTCATAGATGTCTCTGAATAGTTCCGAGCAATTATATTTTTTTATGATATTATGCAACTTGGATTATTTGCTCCTACCTTCACGCAATGCGTGTAATTTTGTGCTATGTGCATAGTAAAAAACAGGAGTTACTGAAAAAAATATAAGGTGAAAAGATATGGAGGTTGACTAAACAAAAGATGTAGTTTTTTTTAGGCAGACCCAGCTGAAGGACCCCTCGCACGCCACTGCCTACATACCAGTAGCGAATTTAATGTAGAACTCAAAATGACGAGCATTTTAGCTGTTGACTGTTAAATAAAATAAAATAAAATAAAATATTCCGTCCAAATTACAATATAAATAACAGCAATATTGCGCGTGCCTGTTCAAATATTATAAGAAGCTGGTATAGCAGTTTTGTACCTATAAGTGTGCGCCTGTTATTATTATTTAATACCATTATTTGAAGCATAACGCCGCTACCTGTTTGCAGATACGAGCGGGTTTAATTCTATGTGGGTTGTAAAATAATCTATTCTATATATTTCATATATTATGTTCTGCTTCAAATAGAGAATGTCTTTTTTAATACTGCGGTAAGAAGCTGACTTAGATTTGAAGAAGATGTGTAGGCACGTAGGTTGCAGTAGTAGGTACTAATTTATCTTAGTGCTTTTTTTTCATAAGTGTGTCTTTCTTATATTGTCGTTAAAAAATACTGTTACTTTTTTACAGGGTCGTATTACGCATGAAATATAAGAAAACGGTAAGATAATCTTTCCCTGTCCAAATTCTTAAGTCGTATTACAGAAGTTATTTGGTATTACAGAAACTTTTTTAACCCATCTGCATCTCACGCGCCTATCATTATCTGTCAAATTACGATATTTGTAAGATTTTGGTGAGGTACCAATTTAACAGCCTTATGCATACAAATGTGGATAAAATAGTCAACAACATATTTTTTGGAGACTTCTGTAATTTAAATAATTATATTTTAATACTAATTTTTGTCTGTATGTTGAAGTTTGTAAATTGAACGATGTTCATGATTATTTACAAATGCATTAAAATTTTGTTTTGTAGTATTTCTCATTATATTGTGAATATAATAATAATTACTTGTATTTTTGTTATGGATTTTATTTTAGTTTATTTATTTTCATTTTGGATAAATCTAAAAGTGTTGTGATAAATTGAAGTTCGTTGAAATTTCTACAAAATTTATTTCGTATCACAGGATAGAAAAACTATATTATTTCATGGAAAAAGCTTTGATTCTCCATCTCTATTCGCCAACCATTGAGTGACCTGCATATATTGACTAACTATCATTCCATCTGATCTTGGATCTGCGTATCCTTCTTCGGCCTTCATCTTCTCCTTGTTATCGACCAGTCGCATCAATATATACTTCTTCTTATTATTCTGGTGCCCTGTCAGGAACCCCCGACGTTGGCGATCACTCTATCCGGTGCTACCCGGAATATCTGTTCCATAGTTCTGAAGCATCTATACTACTATCATATTTATATATGTACTATTTTTCAACAAACCTCAAGTTTATTTAAGGTATGATGTTTTTTTTAAATAAACTTATAAAGTTATCCGGAGGCACAATAGATCAACCTATGGTCGCGGTGCAGGGGCGTGTTGGACCCACTCCTAATAAATAAATATAAAGTTATCGGAAAATAACTTCAGAAATCATGCGTGCTACGCAGAGAGCAAAGTATTTGCTTGGTTGGTATCTGTGCAGACCGATCCCATCTACTCCGAAATTTCTTAAGTTATTTACCGATTAATATACCGAATTGTCTAAATGTCGATTCGTTCAAGATTTATTTCTCTTAATGAATCGACAGTATTAACCTTAGTCCCTTGTGAGCGAATTGTATGCAATTATGGAGTTTAGTTTATCCAACTTTAAAGTAAAAAAAAACACCAATTCAGACTACCTATGCTGCTTATAATGTTATCAAACTGCCGATTTGTTCAAGAGAATTAATTTCTCTTAACAGATCAACAAAGTTTCAATCCAAGTTCTGCGAGATTACATATAATTGGCGATCTAAATTTTTCGTGGTTCATCAACTTATAGGCTTCGCAGCATATATTTATTTATTTGAATAAATTTATCTTATAATAAAACAATGTGTGTGTGTGTGTGTGTGTGTGTGAGTGTGTGTGTGTCCTTACGACTTATGATCCGCTTGATGCACAAAGCCTAAAATTTCAGAAAATTTAGAACATTTTAGGCCTTCAAAACTTTTATACTGCTTATTCAAAACATATTAGAAACCAGTCTCTCTTTTATATAGAACCTTCTAAAACTAACTATATGCTAAATTCTTATATTCATAGAACTTGTACTGGGTACAATAGAAATTGTTTGAGCGTTCCGGAGTTGGATATGTTTGTTTCAAGTTTTTATGTATTCAAAAAAAAATTGTGAATTTGTCGGATGTTTAATCTGTGCTCTGTTTTATTGTGCACATCTTTAACTTTTTAATTGTGCCCCTTTAACATTAACTTTAACTTAATTTTAATTTACTATTCTTTATACATTGAGACACGTGAGGCAAATCATAATATGAGTTTCTAGTGGTCAATGCTTCCCCCCACTCCCCTTCCTACCTCTCTCCTTTCCCATCCTGTCTTCATAATTGTTAATAAATGTGTACGTACTTAATATATTTAGAATACTATAATTGGCAACATAAAAATTATCTCTGTATATCTGTATAAATCTTTATTGTAATGCTGTTGTATTCTATAAAATAAAAATAAAAATAAAAAAAATAAAAATATTGCATATATTAAATATATGCAATAATTTGAATTTAAAGGTAAATAGTTTGGTATGTATTCTTCAACTACTTATACACACTATCGCCATCGAAAGTTGGTTCTCATATGATACATACATGCAACTAGTTTTATATATTTAAAATGACATGTGTAAATTTTGCATACATATTTTTTATATAGGTAAATACATAATATAGACATAGATCAATAATACAAAAATCAAAATTATTACAGTATTTCTCAAATAAGTACCTACTTTACCAATATAGTTTAAAAACTATCAACCGTGAATTACTTAATAAATTGTAAATTAAATTTAACTTACAGCTACTACAGATGATTAAAGTTCTTTTTTTATTGTTTGTGATTGTAGAGCATTGATTAAAATTTATCTAAAAAGAAAAAAAATAGTGATAATGAAAAAAAAAAATTATTGTTATTTTTTCAAAAATTTGATTTTCTTTTTGAAGTTATAAAATTTTTGTGTTGTTTTAACAATGCAACTTTCATTTTAATTTTCAAATATCATAAGATAAGTATTTTTAATTCAATCTTTAAATGACATGTGTGTGAACATAACTAAATGATTAATATATGTGATTAGGTATACAAAAATAAGTGGAGCATTATTTATTTGACAATTCAGAAATTATCAATAATATTATGAGTCCCATTTTGAATCCTTCCATTTTGAGAGATCCATTGAGCATATTTTATCGCAGGATACTGAGCTGTAAATAAATAAACAAATAATGCTAATTATTAGTACACGATCGAGTCACTTGTATGTTCTAAAACCTCACAAATGTAATTGATTTTGAATACAATTGAGTATCAACAATAAAACTTAAAAGTAGATATTACCTATTTGGTTGACGAGACAAGAAAGCATTAGGTTGTATATTGTTTATTCCATCTCCATTATTACACAATATTCTGGACATTGAACTCTTCCGTATTTCGGCTAATTGAGCTACAATAAAAAAAACATCATTTTGTATCAAGTACTGTTTTTCCAAGTAAGTAAGATCCTTATTTTTTAAAGAATGAATATTATGTCCTTGTAACAAGTATATATACATCCCAGGAGCATGCCTAGAACCTTCGGACTACGCAAACCCTGAAAAAAAATCGGGAAATGTCGAAAATTTGATGTTTTTTAAGCATCGTAGATCATTCCAGTGGCCACGAAAATATTTTTAATATCACATACCAAAATATATTTGTCGAGCATCGTATTCGGTTCAATGTTTAATTTTGTGATATGGTTGCAATAAAACAATTACCTTATTAGGTCTTCAATTTCTTAATATAATATTCATAGGCAAGCCAAGATTTTCGGCTTGCCTAAGAAAATTATATTAAGAAATTCGGGGCACGATGAACGACCGCGACCAATGGATTACTAACCCAGTGCATTAACCGATCTACCACTACCAATCTATTTAGTACAGATTTTTTAACACTTCCTTGCACCCCGCTTAAGTGGCGAGTTTATCGCCATAAGGCAATTTCTTCCAACTAACCAGTGTTTCCAGCCCAGAGAAGCAATATTTGCGTGAGAAATAAATTTAAATAAATTTCTCCTCTGCTGGGAATCGAACCCAGGACGCCCACACAAAAACCGAACGGCTTACCAACTGTGCCACGGCGGTTTGATTGATATTTTATTTGTGTAATTTTTTTTATTTATTTTATCATAATCTTTTTCTTCCTAGCCTTCCCTCCACTGCTGGATGTAGGCCTCTTCCATCTGTCTCCATTATTCTCTATCCTGTGTCGCTTCAATCCATTTTTTCCCGGCGACCACAGTAATATCGTCGGCCCATCTCTTCTGTGGCCGACCGACATCCCTTTTGTATTCCCATGGCATCCACTTTAAGACTTTGGGAGTCCATCTTGAATTTGGCTGTCTGGCCACGTGTCCTGCCCATTGCCATTTCAATTCAGACTCAGACTTATGTCCAACATTTGCCGTTCCATGGATCGTTGCGCCTTAATCAATAATGTGCGTTAATAAAAATGTATTAAAAATAACTGCTTCACTATACAGAGTCTGTTCCGAAGCAACTACCTGCATAATTTGTGTAGTTATTACATTTTACTAACTTAAAATATATTCAAAACATTACACATACATATTATACAAAAAAAAAACAATAAAATAAAATAAAATGAACAACAAGAAAAAGAAAATAAAAATCGTAAAAATAAAAAACAATCAAAATAACCACCAAAAATACAATATAGAGTAGAAAGACATTAGTTACATTATTATTGCTGAAACACTTATTTCATTTTGATGTCTACCTACTTCAAGTAACCACTTTGTACCTGACACTTATAATTATTTTAACCCTTTAACCATAGACACCTAACCTTCGTCGAATCGACGAGTACGCCACATAAATATCGCTTTATCTTTTTGGCGCCCGCGCCGATCATCGCGTCGTCACTTGTCAGTTGAGTGTTCTCCGAGCTCTTTCGGGAGACAATCTTGTTTGGCGGGTAAGTACTTCACTTTTCGATATATTACACAAATAGTCGTCATTTCGACGAATGGTTAGGGTTTGTGTATATTTATTATTTAGATTTTTACATACAATGCGCTTGAAAATAATAAATTTTATATTTATTTCAGAATAATAATACTGTTATAATTTATGTTTGCCAGAGAAGAAAAGGGAGAAAAGGCTATTTTTGTTTAAAAAAATTCAATTGTATTTTTGTGTGTGTCTCCAATGATCTCAAAAAATCTAGTGTTCTACTAAACTAAGGTACAAAATAAATATTTCTTTCCAAACTAGAAATATTTTGCTTTATTTTACTAATATAATATATGGTTCACTTAATTAAGTATTAAAACTATCGGAAACATGTATAAATATACACAATTATACACTCCCAAAAATTGTTCGTCGAATCGACGAAGGTTAGGTTAAAAGGGGTATGTTCGAAGGTTAGGTGTCTAGGGTTAAGTGCCTATGGCAGTTTGTTAAACATTCGTGGTGCAATAAATGTAAAAAATCTTTGCCCAAATTTGGTATTCATTTTCGGAACTCTATAGCTAATCGACGTTTTGCTCCTTGTGTCCTTTGTGCTTAGTTTCGTGAACGTTGATTCGTTTTCGAAGAATAAATACATGATTGATCTAGTTAACAGCCGTCGTATATCCAAGACTTTGAAAGATTTAAAAAGATCTTCAGAGCTATACCTGAATGGCTTCTTATTGATAACTCTGACCATGCACTTTTGAGCTTTTTTAAAAGAATCAAGTAAGGTGACTGCGGTGCCACCCCATGCAGATATTACATAACTAATGTTGCTCTGGCATAGTGCATAATAAACCATTTTTAACCTTGGGACATTCATATAGTTTCTTTGATTTCTAAAAATATATAATTATGATTATTAATTTGATATATATATTTTTTTTCTGAAGCAAGAATGTGGTAGATTGTACAAAATCGAAATTAGTGTATATCCAGGACCGTCCTTGCAAGAAAAATATTGAAATTACAATAGACTATTTATTTATTTTCAACAGTCTCTAGTTGGATTATTTGGTCCAAGATCTGAACGTGCTGAATGCTTGTGATGATTGGAAGTCCACTGCAGCTGACAGGAAGGCTTGGAAAGCTATTGTTCAGGAGGCTAAAGCTCTACCGGAGTTGTATGGCCATCGGAAGTAAGTAAGTAAGTCTAGTTGGATTTATCAAATCGGGTGCGTTTTAATACAATCAGGTGCACTGAACGCAGATAAATTGGAGACACACAAGTCATTATTTTGAATTATTCTTCACATGTACATATATAATATAGTTGTTCCATAAATTGTTCAGTAACTAAGATGAATAATCAACTTATTTCATAATATGATTAAGTCGCCGTTTACCAGAATTGAGTCCCGAAGATTTATTTTCAAACCAGAATCTATCCGATCTTCTTGTTCTTCGAAACTGTTCCGTCATGATACACAAGAATGTGGGTCCAACTTGCGCTCCAGGAACATGGCTTTCTAAAGCTCCTCCAACTGAGAGATCCACATCTTGATGACTTGAATACAATGTCTTTAATATCTTTACATTCTAGAAAAAAAATAGTACTATTCGATAGTTATGTATGAATAAATTAAATATATTTTTTCATCGTGTCATATTGGTTTACGAGACAAAATTAACCAGTACACACAGACAGGAGGACCTGGGAAGCAATTGTCCGCAACAGGACAATTCAAGTCAACGACCCTAAATATTGAGGTCGACGACTGGTAAGGTAAGGTGGACACACACAATAAAATTTTTCATCAATTATTATTTTGTATTTATAATAAGAAATGAAATTAATGGTTAATTACCTAATTACCTCACAGAATAACAATCGGTTTTTAAAATGAACAAAATCGTTTATAACATAATCCTCTTTTTGTGTTAATTTGGATAAGCTTATAAAAACTGCAACTCGGGGAAGAGAGTTGCATTGTAAAATTGACTTTACAAACAATGTAAATACACTGTCATTTGGAACGTTTGTGCAAGCGCTATTGTTCAATTGCTTGTAAGAGAATACCTACAACATAATATTAGGTTCCAATGCGTTATTAGGTGCAAGCGCCATTGTTCAATTGCTTGTAAGAGAATACCTACAACATAATATTAGGTTCCAATGCGTTATTAGGTGTAAGCGCCATTGTTCAATTGCTTGTAAGAGAATACCTACAACATAATATTAGGTTCCAAAACTGGATGCATTGCGAACTCAGCAATCAAGGGTCACTCGCACATCCACCTCCCAAAATTTTCAGCCAATTTTCAGACGTATAATTATTTGGCATCTATATTGTACAGTGGAATGCCAGAGAAGACGAAATCAGTAAAAAATCCTGCAAAATTTAACCAACAGTGCCTGTACTTTTTATGTGGTCACCCTACATAGCAATAGGTCTGTTGCTGTTGTGTTGGGTTAATGGGTTGTTTGCCACCAGCCTGTGTGTGATGATTTGTGTTATATATGTATGTTTTGCTGTATGTTTTTGAGTGTTTTTGTTTTGTGATTTTATGTTTATGTAATTTAAATATGTAAGTTTGCTTCTCCCGACACAGGACATTCCTAGTGGGAGAGACCAACGTTAATATGAAATGTTTTTTTTTTATAATGATGTTATTATTGCTTTCATTCTGTTATGTTCAAATAAATAAATAAAAATGCGGAGATATCGTGTTTATTAACATTAACCTTTGGTATGGGTACTCTGATATTTTTTTCATAAAAATTCTAAATTTTTGAAAATTAACTTGATAAGATATTGAATTTTACTAACCTCTATTGATATATAATCTGTAAAGTCGTCAAAGCTTTTGGCAAACTTCAATCCACATAGTTTTCTGTAATTATTGTAATATGACAAGGCATGATCTCTGTCTCTTTGCATGTCTGTTGATCTCAAGTCTTCACCAAAGCCAATACCTTGGCAAGCAAATAGTTTATCAACCACCTGAATAACAATATGATCGTTTTAGGAAATAATCGAACAAATTTTATTTTTAAATGTGATTGATCCATTGATTTTCTACACCCTCGTTTATATATTTTGTTATGTATCAGTAAAATACAAACCTGTTCTGAAAAAATAGGATCAGTTTTCTCACTCAATTGTCCAACAAGACCTCTCGTTAGTTGTGAGATTCCTGTGATATTATATCGCTCAAGAATCACGGGTCTCCATAGCCATTCACTGATATTGACAGAGGATGTGGATTCATGATTTGAATTCATCAAACTGAAAATACACAAGAAAAATTTAGCGGTGATACTTCGTACAATTTTTTTTTAAGAATTAATGATTGTTCTTATCTTGTTCCAATACAATCCCTAAATTTTATATTCCAAGTCGTATTACACAAGATATTTCAAACCCAGGACGTTGACGCAAATGGAAAAAGAGTTGTCCGACAAACTTTCATCTAACCATAAGAATATTTAAGCTTATAAAGAAATTATAAGTGATAATGTTTAAATTAAAATGTTTCAAATTAAAATTCACTTTCTCCAGTAAATCTGAAACTTACTTCAACGTGACTAGAAACTTACTTCAACATTCCAGCTATTTGTGAGTGGAAGACCCGAAAAGCAGCGTGTGCGTGTTCATTGAACACATTTGGTATCAAGCTATCGTCATAGTCATCAACAAAGTTGTCACATTTGGGGAAAATAATTTTGGAATGGACCAAATATTTGTGACCTTAAAGAAAAAAAATCGACAAAATCAATTTTGAAAAATTAAATAAACTCAAAATATCAAAAAAAAACTCGAGATGCTATGATAATTTCATTTATTTACCTAGCAATGTAGGCATCCATTCATAATATGTGATGTATTGATGTTGTGCAATGTTAATCCTTCTGGCCTCATTGAAGAGTTTTGTATCGTCCCAATGTGGATTTACCTCTGAAAGACTACGAGCAATTCTATTGTGCTCTCTCACCAAGATTATATGCAGAATCGCCAAGTGAGGACTTTGATTCATTCTGGGATCACCTGTGCAAAGTGATCAAAGTCATCAATATTATAAAATGAAATATATTCAGAAATATTTAAACTCAGCTGATAATAATGTTCTGGTGAAAGTAATTTATTGTGAACCTTTATTTATTTTCTTTTACCATTCAAGTTGTCTCAGAAAAATAATTTGTTTCGTAAAATGAATACCTATTATGTAACTTTTTATGCATATATAAGTGAAAGAGTTTCATACAAACCAGTTTTATAACAAACGTCTTCTGAATCAGTATTGCATCTACAATAAGTCTGGGTATCAGATTCTCTTTGTGGAAAAATAATGGAATTTCTTACTTCTATTTTTAATTCTCCACCACTCATTGATCTCAGAGAATTGCAAGTTTCTTCATCATTGCCATATACAATGGACAAATCTAAATAAGGTGTCACTGTACTTATCTGAAAAAAAATTGAATGAATTTATTTTTGATTTAATTATGATACAAACTGAATTTAACTTATTTTTGGGACAAGACTTGTCTGGATATGTCATAAATAGGGTCAGATAATCAACCAACAGACTAAGATAATAAAAGGATTAACAATAATTATTTATCGAGAGATAATAAGAAGTTGTTACAATTTACAATGACAGGTTCGTGAATGCATCAAATGTTAAACATATCCTTGATAAAAACAAAGATATATCCATGCTAAATGGGTCACATTAAGTGTTTTTTGCAGTAACGGCTAACCACCACATTCTTAATATGAGTACTTTAATACACAAAACTGCAAAAACAATACTTACTTGCTTTGCTGGTTCGGATCTCGAAGAACAATTTAAATATCTATCGGTGATGGTCCTAGTAAAGTTGATGCATGTGATACCAACTTTGCCTTGGGTAGGATCATCAGGAGGTACAAAAACGGAATAACATAAATCTGATAATGATGATGTATAATTATCTGAACAGCAATTTACAGCATCTATAATTAAATATTTTTTTATATATCCACAATTATATTTAACGGATGGGATCATTTTCAAACAAGTTCTTTGTGAGGTGTCAAATAAATAAATCAATAAGAACTTCCCGAATGTGAATGAATATCATCATCATGTCAACCCTCTTTGGTCCAGTAATGGACAAGCCACCCTCTGAAACCGTCACAGCCAATGAAATCACCAATGTTTTATCACAATGTGTTGAATGGAATAGGAACGCATAAAGGACTTACCAACATATGTACTCGTACAAAAATGCAAAATGATATTGGTATTTGCAATTTTTCTCTGTAGAAAGGGCACTGGTATAACTGGTATAAAGGGCATAACTGCTCCCAGGTGCCAGATTCGCATCCATACCTAAGTATTTCAATATGGAAGGAAATTTCATAATCCAGCCCACTAAGTAAACCTTATCTGGTTTTTAATACTATCTCTTATGGGTACTATTCAAATTATACTCGTTCACAGTCATAGCATTCTTATTCCAATATTCCATGTTATATTATCTAGTTACAAAATCAATCATCACAGACCAAAAAATAGATAAAATTACCGTCTCCAACTTCCATCAGATTTGACATATCGTGTGCTACAATCTGTCCCCATTGCATGGTCAACAATGATCTGCCTGGGTCTGGATTTACATCAGCTGGAAACAGCTTCGTTCGAACTGTTCTCACACCTGGCAAAGAGTTTTTATCATTTGTCTTGCGTGGAGCACTAATACCTGAAATAAAAAAAAAGATAATACATCATTCAAACAGGCAACAGATAAACTTTAAACAGTTATTAATGTATCATATATTTTGTTTGCCACGATTTTACGAAACATATCAAATGAAAACTGTGTATCCGAAAAGCTCCCATAACATGGTGTCACGTTTCTAGCGATGTGAAAATTGTTGATTTATACAGGCTTACTATGATCAATGCTTTAGACTGAATGGTCCCATAAAGTGAAATAGATTGCCTCCAGATGTTCACTATAAGCGCCCATGGAATGATAATGAGTCATTAAACGGCGCTTTATAAATTAATATTTATTATTATTATTATTTATTCAATCATCAACACCATCATCGGCTCCACATCTCCTCCAAAAGGTTTCGCCACTCCGATCTGTCGGTGGCTCTAACTCTACAATTGACTACGCCCATGGAGTCCAGGTCATCTTACATAGCTTGCGTCTCCCCTTACGCTTCACATCCCGGTCTGTGGCGAAGGACTCTTCTAGCGAGCAGTTGCTCACTTATTCTATCCACGTGTTCAAGACATCTAAGTCATCCTATTCTGATGAATATTTTGACGTCCACATCGTATTGCTCGTTATTGTAGCTGATTTTCCACACACCCTCAGGGATAGTAATAAGCAGACTCGGATGCCTGATGTTATGGCATCCCTCCTTTGGAGTTGTCTTGCTTCCTCGACACTGCTCAGTACCACGTCGTTTGAATGTAGTATGACCAATGTATCCTAGCCATACCCTTTTTAGCACCACATTTCGAAGACAGTCAGACGTCCAGATTGTCTCCGGCTGATAGTCCACGTTTCGCTGCCATACAGCAGCACACTCCAGACAAGAGTTTTAGTTCATTTCTTTCCTAATATAGATATTAATCTTAGGAGATTCAAAATATCATCCATATTTTATTGAAGGCAACTGGTGCCTTTTGAACTCTACTTATTATTTCTGCATTTGAGCGGCCATCTTAAGATATTATGCTGCCTAAATATAAAAATTATGACTTTCTTTATTTTGGTATCAAAATTTGCGGTCATCTCTTCTTTATCAGCAACCATGAACTTTGTTTTATCTTTATTAATCTTCAAGTTATACTTGGAGTTCAAGATATTTCCATCTTTCTCAAGGCCTCATTCAATTTCTGTTTCGTCTCTGTAAACAGTGCAATATTTAAGGCATACCTTATCATATCAATCTTTTGTCCCTGGATCTTCACACCGCACCAGTCTCTCATTTCCTTCCTCAACTCATTAATAGCTTGTTGTATATAGCAATTTAACAATGCTGGTGACATTGAACATCCTTGTCTCACTCCTTGATCGACAATTGCTGCTGTCTCCATGTAATTAAACAGCAATTTCATTTTTATATTAACTCCATACCGCTCGTCTGTCTCTGTCTTGTAGCACAACCTTAACTTATTGAACATTTCAAAAAGCTGCTTCCAGTTTACCTTATCAAAGACCTTGTCCGAGTCTATGAAGACTATGTATGTAGATTTGCTAAATATCCTTATTCTCTTTTCAATTGTAAGCCTTAGACATACAATTGTGTCTCTTGTGCCTATTCCTCTTCTTAATCCAAATCGAATAGAACATCAGGCATGGACAGATGGTACTCAAATAATTACACAAATTTTGTATGGAATTCAAAATTGTTCAATGATATCAAATTATGAAATAATCAAGCTGGTTTTAACATGTATTGTCATCGGCTAGAAAAATAAAAAATTGGCTGTTCGTTTTGAAAAGGTCCATTTTTTACAATTGTACCGAAAGCTTCACAATGTTTGGGTTGGTTGAAAGAGATTGTCAAATGGCAACAAACTCACCTTAATACTCTTGGTTGTACATAAATTTGCTAAGTAGGTATATAAACGTTAAAAATAATATCCTCACCGTCGCTGTAAACTGGTAATAGGAGCCTATCATATGTTGAGTTTGCCATTCCCCATTCGGGATTATCCAAGTTGTTACAAGAGCCATCAATACGTCTATACTTTTCACGTCTTCTACACCTCTTTGGGAAATGATGGCAAGCTGATGGAAGATTTCTGAAAACATTTTTTTTCTTCTTAGATTTATATTTGTTTCTTTATCAATAGAAGTGGGTCGTACTCAAGGCTAAATTCTTCACTGTGTAATTTATTTAAGATTCATGTTGAAAAAAAAAAACTAGGTCTATTACTCCTCATTACCCCAAGGGGATATATCGGAGAGTTATGAATTCGCAGATTATCAACTAGTACCATGCTGAGATTGTATTCTGAAAGTTTCATGACAATGTAATGATCTCTGTGTGTCCTATGTGTTATGCGCTATATAATATTATGTGCTGTGTGCTGTTGGCTATGTGCTTTGTACGGCGTGTTTATTCTACTTTATCGATTATAGACTAAAGCACTCATTCGATTGTTTTCAAATCTGTATATCTAAAGGGTGTCTCAATAAGAGTGCACTTTTTAAATATTGTGTCATTTTTTTTTTTCGTGCAAATGGCAACTCTGAAATTTGACAGCTGTCACCTATGATTGTTCCGATTATTGAAAATGTAAAAAATACATTAGAATTATGAAAACACATTACAAAAATGGAGATATTTTTCGACAAAAATTATCTTCATTGATGAAGCGCATTTCCGTCAGAATGACTTAGTGAATAAACATAACTGTCAAATTTGGGGCTCAGATAATCCTCACGTGATCCAGGCCGAGAAACAATGCAACCACAACGAGTAACTGTCTGGTGGGGATATTGGTCACACCGCGCACATTTCCAGAAATCATCTCACGAAATTCTGATGTCAACTGGACACAAAGATCACGCGATTTAACCCCGTGTGATATCTTTCTTTTGGGTTTTGTTAAATCCTGTGTATGTGCAAATAAACCAAAAACAATTCCTGAGCTCAAGGCCGAGATCTAACGCGTCATCGGTGAGATACAGCCACGTCTTTGTCAAAAAGTCATCGAAAATTTCACGAAAAGAGTAAAGCCTATGTATCATCAGAGCTACGGGGGCCATTTGCTGGATATTTTATTCCATAGTTAATCGGAACATGTCTACTTTACAATGCAATAAAAATATCACAACTTACTCAATGAATACGTGTTTTTATTTTGAAATTAAATAGTGCACTCTTATTGAGACACCCTTCATTACTCGCTTAGACCCCATTAAATTTTGAAGTATATCTGATCAGTGCTTCTCAATTTTTAACTGTCAAATATTTCAAAGTGACCCCAAGGTCAGGAAACTGGAAATTTGATATTTTTATTTTCAAATTGGTAAAAAGGCACATCATGTTCATAAAATGGTTCTGAGGAATAATCAAATTTTCATAATAAAACTAGCTGACCCGGCAAACGTTGTGTTGCCATATAAATGATTTCTGGTGAATAATTTGGTAATTAACTTATAAAAAAAATAACTAACTTATTGTAAGTATGTAGGGATGGGGTCTATGACTGAAAGAGGAATGGAGCGCTATGGACGATGACGGCCTATAAAAATAACAAAACACCAACCATTCATTTTCTTAATATGTACCTACTTCATTAACTTAACTCACACATTTAAAGTTTGATCTCTTAAAAGTTAAGTGTTAATTAAAAAAACTGATATTTGAAAGAGATTTTTTGATAAAAATTTTGGATTTGAATTGTTTTTCAATTTTTAAAAGGAATTATGTATTTCAAATTATGTTTGAAATAAGAGAGCATTTTAGTCTTTGGATACCATGTAATATATATTTTTAAGATTATTGATCTTTTCTGATAATGATTTGGGCATTTCCAAAGAATATACTTATTCTTTTCGTTGTGTGTCACTACTAGCGGATGTTGGCGACGATAACACTAAACAAGATCATAATTAGTGAAGCAGATAATATAATCAGTTTTTCAATGCCAGACAACGCCAGAAATAACTGCTGGGAATGACATCCAATATAATTCGGTATAATTTGTGAACCCCAATAGAAGAAAACCAAGGAGAGTGAAAGCAACATAACTTACCCACTTGGGTGGAAATGAGATTTTTGGTCCATCATACGGTTCATTGAGCCAGTAAATCCAAAAGGACACGCAGCTAGGCAAACATTTCCTAGCAAAAGCACAGTCATTAGTCGAAATAAATTACCCATTTTAAACTTTAGTGATTCTTGACTTATCAGACAATAGGTATGTTTTTAAATGAAAAGCTTCTACTCGTACCAAAGGCAGGTATTTAAAAATAGTGGCCAGTTAATGTAATGTTGAATTGTAGATAAGGTATTTATATATATAACATGAACGATATTAAATTATTATATACTTATTCCAATTATATTTTAACAATAAAAATAAATTAAATTATTGTATATCCATTTATAACATTTTATCCAGGTGTACGCTGTAAGTCATATCATGATTTTCAATTGTTATGTAAATTGTTTTACTATAACTTGTGAGTGTGAGTGTTTAAAAAACACCATATTCATATTATAAAGATCGATGGCATATATTAAATTTAGGTAAAAATATTCCGTAAAATATTTACGACTTCCAAATATTTTTTAGTGAGGTCACGAAGACGAATGTGTGGTAAAACGATATATGATAGAATAAGAAATGAGGATATTAGACGAGAATGTATGCTTAAAAGAAATATCGAAAGTAAGATGAAAATAAATGCTCTAAGTTGGTTTAGCAACATATAAAAAATGAGTGATGACCTTCTGGCAACAAAAGTATATAAGACGATCACATAAATGGAATTTTGAAAGATGGAGATGTTAGAAGTAAGAATAACAGAAGAGCGACAAAACGATGCATGGACGTGCATGAAGCGAGAAATGTATGTCAAGAGAGAGGAGTCTGGCGTTCGGTTCTCTCTGGCTACCCCAAATATGGAAAGGACGTAATGGTATGATAAATATTTTTTTATCTTAAAACTATTGTCGAAGAGTATTTTTGAAAAAATGCGATTTTTACAAATTTTTCATTCGAGATTAGTGGGTATAATGCGACAACTAAAAATCGAGAAAAATAGAAATACTCAAATACCTAGGTAAATTGTAGAAAAACATAAAGTAAGTATGTATGTTGAACTTAATGCATATTTTTATGTTCGGACTAGAAAACATCGACGGCAAAATAATATACAAAACAATTACATTATATGTACATGAGCCAATACATTCGCAGATTTATTAACAAACAAAAAAAAATGATATAAGGTAAACAGAATAAAATAGAACAAAAAACATAAAACAAAAATAAATATTTAGAACTATCAATACAGAAATAATAAAATAGAACAATATAGAAGTATGTCTAGAGGGTTTTAATTGAAGATTAAGGGATAGGAAGGACAAAAAGGGAATTGAAAGTCATGAAGATGACTGCCGCGTTTAATCACACCCCACTCATCATTTTTCGATATTCATTATGACCGAATTAGAAAATATCAACATGAGTTTCTATTTGATTTCCAGTACAGTGGAGGTCGAATTAAGCTGTCGGAGACTTTGGGACCGGGACACAATCTACCCTACCGCACATGGAAGACACTGAATAGACTACGTGTAAGTGTCACAAGGTATAAAAAGATCTTGTAAAGGTAGGGTATAGATCAGAAGAGGATGTATCTTGCGATTGCGGGGAGGTCCAAGATGATAAGCATCTTCTTGTCTGCCGAAACATGGTACAGGGATGTAACGAGGAAGACTTGGCTGTGGCAAATGACGTGGCAATTACTGCTGCAACGTATTGGATTGGAAAGGCCTAATAAACATATTAGGCCGTTATTCTCCATAAGTGGTATTCTTCATAATAAATAATTAAACTACATATGTATTTAAGTATTTGATCATCGAGATTTTATTAATTATCTTATTGCGACTTAAAAAGATATTTACTTTAAAAATGTGACTGTAAATTTACTTTAAAAATTTGGGTAAAAATTTACCATAAAAAACTTGTATGTATAGATAATAATACTTTATTATGAGCCGCCATCGAGTTAACAAATAATATAGCTATGTAATTTGAAATTATTCAATGTACTTGTTCGTAGTATTAATTTTCACTATCAAAATAATATGTTTTGTTGATAACTCCTGATTGCTAATTCAGAGATAACCAATAAAAATAAATTGAGTAGTCATGAACTTATTTGCAATATTTGATTAGATTTCTATATATCATTATGATAATAACATTGCACGACTATTATTAGAACAGGTAGGTAATAAATATGTACGTGACAAAAGTAAGTATTTATAGCAACATTATTTTTATGCCATACTAGCGAAACCCGGCAATCTTCGTTTTACCTGTTTATAATTAAATATAGCCTAATATCTAGATGTTATCCAATATTTCTAATTATAATTCTGTCCCTACCGTCCTTAATACCTTCTGTCTTTACAGTGTCTCGTGTACCTTCGGTGCCTTATACCTTCCTTCGGTTTCACCCATCTCTTCCATCACTTCAGTACCTCCAGTCCCTTCAATGTCTCCTACTTCCCCACTGTTCCTTCTGTCTCTTCCATCTCCTTCCTCCCTTCAGTACCTCCCGTCCCTTCAATGTCTCCTACTTCCCCACTGTTCCTTCTGTCTCTTCCATCTCCTTCCTCCCTTCAGTACCTCCCGTCCCTTCAATGTCTCCTACTTCTCCACTGTTCCTTCTGTCTCTTCCATCTCCTCAGATTCTTGAGTACCTCTCTTTCCGAAAGTGCCTCCTACATCCCTTTAGTGCCTCATACCTACCGAACCCAAAATTTCAGAATATATAGATAGTTACAAAACTTTTATACTCCGAATTTTGAATATTTGGTTCAGTCAGGGGCTATCGACTTTTGAATTTTTACTTTATTCTTCCAAATATCTCAAAAACCATATAATTTAGAACACTGTAAAATGGTATAAATATAGACAAATACAAAATCTCATTTTTTTTTCAAAAAAAATCCAGGGTTTCTCATACATTTTTTATCAAGAATTTTTTTATGGTTAATTTATGTGCTTAACTGCCTATATTTCCAAAGTTTTTAAAAATATCGAAAAAAGTTCTAGTAGTACCTACATACATCCCAAACATTTTTGATAAAAATTTCATTTAGTGACGACAACGTTTCATACAATTTGTAAGGCAGTAAACACTACACAATATCTCACTCAATAGTTTGATACCTACTTAATCTACAAACATACATCATCCTGTTTTCATATTCAGGGTAGGAAAAAAAGACTGACCTCCATACTATCCTATCCTGACATATAAGTATACCTACATGTTCTATGTATATATAAAAAATATTCTAAAATATTTAAGTATTTATAGTTTGGTACGTATTTTTCAATTATACACATACTATCGCCATCGACAGTTGGATCTCATGTGTTACATGCAAAAAGTTATAATAAATTTACTTTTACATAAAATGTTGGTATTTTAAATCAGTATGTTATTTTCTTTCGGGATTTTAAATCAGTGTTTATGTTTCTCTCGGGATTAATCGTTTTTTATACTAAAAACATTACTTTTTTTTACAAGTTAGTTTTCCATACAAAAGATACATTGAATTTATTAGATAATTTCGTGACATATCTAATCATAAAAGAACAGCGAATTTTCGTTTCTGAATTGAATTTGTATATCAAAGAGATAAATAAACATAGCTATCGTTATAAAATAAAAAAAAACATATCATCACGTTTTTATCAATATTAAAAGTCTTAAATACATCTCATTTTTGCCGATGCTTTTCATTTAACTTTTGATTCGAATACTAAATTAAGTGTCAAGTGTGTCTTTCAAAATGGCAAAGAAAATATCCCGAAGGATAACAAAAATCTTTATTATACTCGTTCTGTGTATCATAGACTTGTTTCACTGTACGAAATGGGACGAACTTGTTGATACGTATTATCCCAAGACGTGTTCCAGAGACAATCTATTCGATTATTCTAGGCATGGATTATTTAGTGGTAAGTTGGACAGCAAAAATACTTGTACTATGGGTGAAGGAAGTTGGTCGAGACGAGATTCTAACCCGCGTTCAGAAGATTACTACTAATCCACCGCTCTAGCCGCTAAAGTATATAATACGACCCATATAATATTCATCATAATTTTTTAAACATAACTTATTGATCAAATATCTTTTCATTTTATTCGTCTTCTAGTTATTTACTACACTTCATCAAAGAATTAATGCATTCCCAAAATGATGCCTATACTTTATTATTAATTTACTTGTTATTTACTAATATATATCATTCGTTTTTCATAATCATAGTCTGATTGATATATTATTATTTATTCGTACACTTTAAACGCGAATTGATTATTACTTATTCATATTGATGTATTCTTACTATGATATCTACACTTTTTTGTATATTTTAGTCTATTATGTTTTGTTTACCTTAATTATTTAATCGCGAATTATAACATGGAGTAGGTACCTAATCCTAAATATCTAAATTTTAATTTCAATTAGTAATTCTAATTAGAATTAGAATTCGTAATTCTACATGTCTAAAACATTACATTAAATCACTTTACATCACTAAATCAACAATCGATTTGTTCAAGGAAATTTATTTCTCTTAACTATGGATGTATTTTTTATTTTTATTTATTTATTCATCTTTTTGTAAAAAATATAAAGAAATATAATGCACACTGGCGGGCTTATTTTCATTAGGCAATTTTTCTCAACCAACCAGAATGTAGACAGACATTTTTATATCTCCCACATTTTTTTTTTATGAAAAAGTTCTAGGGTTTCACAAAAATTTTTATTAAGGAAATCGTTTTTATGAATAATTCGTGTTTTACTGCCAGTATTTCCAAATTTGTTAAAAAAGTCAATAAATGCCTAAACGCCCCAACTAGATTAAATTTAATTTATATAAATAGTACATAATTTTTACTCTCCACACTATGGAATAGGGGAGAGTCATGATTTCGCAAAATTTAAGCGTATTTTTTTACATCAATTTCTCAATGGGTATCATGTAGAGAATGCACACTATGAGTTTCGTCGTGATGTGTTTGTGTGTATGGCGTATACGCTGTACGCCGTACGCCGTACGCCGTAGCATTTATCTTTTTTGTGTCCTCTCTACAGCCCAAACTATAAGTCTGATCGACTTCATATTAACATCATATGTGTAAAGTGCAAAGACCTAGAGCTGATTAGTTTTCCATAGACAACTTTTGATTTCTTCTCTATGAATTCATCATTTACGTTGTTTTTTTTTTGTGTCCTCTCTGCAGCCCAAACTATAAGTCCGATTGACTTCATATTGATATCACATGTGTTAAGTCCATAAACTTAGAGCTGATTAGTTTTCCATAGACAACGGTACATTTTTTCCCAATGTTTCTTTATGATTTCATCTATTAAAACTGAAAAAATGCTCTCACGACCTGGAAATTAGAGATATTTTAATTTGGTTTCAACTATTTATACAACACCAAGAATCTTCATAAAATTGTATTCAAAGTTGGTCAATGTTAAAAGAAAAATATTCAACGGTTTCAAAAATTATATTTTATTTAATGGATATTTGTATGAAACTTATATGTAACAAGAGAATTTTTTTATATTTGGCAATGTTCAGTTCATTGATTTCATATTGATATAAGAATATTAATAGCTTGAACTTAGAACTGATTAGCTTTTCATAGATATCATAAAATTTCTTCATATGATATCACGTTTCAACATTGTCAAAATGCTCTAACGCTCTTTGAAACAAAATTTATCTGCTTTTTTTAAAATATTTCATACAACATAAGCAGTCTTCACTATACTGCATTAATAGTTTGTCTATCTTAACATAAAAATATACTATCGGAAGAAAATTTATATTCCTGATAGTAACATTTAGTATGAATAAAAATGTAATTAGATAAATTTCTATGTATGGAAACGTTCAGTAATTTGATTTCATGTTATAATGTAAAGAGCTTGAACATAGAACTGATTAGCTTTCCATAAATAACAAAAAAATTGTTCATATAATATCACGTGTCAATATTTTGAAAATGCTCTCGCGTTCTTTAAAACAAAATTTATCTGCTTTTTTTAAAATATTTCATACAACATAAGCATTCTTCACTATACTGCATTAATAGTTTGTTTATCTTAACATAAAAATATACTATCGGAAGAAAATTTATATTCCTGATAGTAACATTTAGTATGAATAAAAATGTAATTAGATAAATTTCTATGTATGGAAAAGTTCAGTAATTTGATTTCATGTTATAATGTAAAGAGCTTGAACATAGAACTGATTAGCTTTCCATAAATAACAAAAAAATTCTTCATATAATATCACGTGTCAAAATTTTGAAAATGCTCTCGCGTTCTTTGAAACAAAATTTATCTGCTTTTTTTAAAATATTTCATACAACATAAGCATTCTTCACTATACTGCATTAATAGTTTCTTTATCTTAACATAAAAATATACTATCGGAAGAAAATTTATATTCCTGGTAGTAACATTTAGTAAGAATAAAAATGTAATTAGATAAATTTCTATGTATGGAAAAGTTCAGTAATTTGATTTCATGTTATAATGTAAAGAGCTTGAACATAGAACTGATTAGCTTTCCATAAATAACAAAAAAAATCTTCATATGATATCACGTGTCAAAATTTTGAAAATGCTCTCGCGTTCTTTAAAACAAAATTTATCTGCTTTTTTTAAAATATTTCATACAACATAAGCATTCTTCACTATACTGCATTAATAGTTTGTTTATCTTAACATAAAAATATACTATCGGAAGAAAATTTATATTCCTGGTAGTAACATTTAGTATGAATAAAAATGTAATTAGATAAATTTCTATGTATGGAAACGTTCAGTAATTTGATTTCATGTTATAATGTAAAGAGCTTGAACATAGAACTGATTAGCTTTCCATAAATAACAAAAAAATTCTTCATATAATATCACGTGTCAAAATTTTGAAAATGCTCTCGCGTTCTTTAAAACAAAATTTATGTGCTTTTTTTAAAATATTTCATACAACATAAGCATTCTTCACTATACTGCATTAATAGTTTGTCTATCATAACATAAAAATATACTATCGGAAGGAAATTTATATTCCTGATAGTAACATTTAGTATGAATAAAAATGTAATTAGATAAATTTCTATGTATGGAAACGTTCAGTAATTTGATTTCATGTTATAATGTAAAGAGCTTGAACATAGAACTGATTAGCTTTCCATAAATAACAAAAAAAATCTTCATATGATATCACGTGTCAAAATTTTGAAAATGCTCTCACGTTCTTTAAAACAAAATTTATCTGCTTTTTTTAAAATATTTCATACAACATAAGCATTCTTCACTATACGGCATTAATAGTTTGTCTATCTTAACATAAAAATATACTATTGGAAGAAAATTTATATTCCTGGTAGTAACATTTAGTATGAATAAAAATGTAATTAGATAAATTTCTATGTATGGAAAAGTTCAGTAATTTGATTTCATGTAAAGAGCTTGAACATAGAACTGATTAGCTTTCCATAAATAACAAAAAAAATCTTCATATGATATCATGTGTCAAAATTTTGAAAATGCTCTCGCGTTCTTTGAAACAAAATTTATCTGCTTTTTTTAAAATATTTCATACAACATAAGCATTCTTCATTATACTGCATTAATAGTTTGTTTATCTTAACATAAAAATATACTATCGGAAGAATATTTATATTCCTGGTAGTAACATTTAGTATGAATTAAAATGTAATTAAATAAATTTCTATGCATGGAAAAGTTCAGTAATTTGATTTCATGTTATAATGTAAAGAGCTTGAACATAGAACTGATTAGCTTTCCATAAATAACAAAAAAAATCTTCATATGATATCACGTGTCAAAATTTTGAAAATGCTCTCGCGTTCTTTAAAACAAAATTTATCTGCTTTTTTTAAAATATTTCATACAACATAAGCATTCTTCACTATACGGCATTAATAGTTTGTCTATCTTAACATAAAAATATACTATCGGAAGAAATTTTATATTCCTGGTAGTAACATTTAGTATGAATAAAAATGTAATTAGATAAATTTCTATGTATGGAAAAGTTCAGTAATTTGATTTCATGTTATAATGTAAAGAGCTTGAACATAGAACTGATTAGCTTTCCATAAATAACAAAAAAATTCTTCATATGATATCACGTGTCAAAATTTTGAAAATGCTCTCGCGTTCTTTAAAACAAAATTTATCTGCTTTTTTTAAAATATTTCATACAACATAAGCATTCTTCACTATACTGCATTAATAGTTTGTCTATCATAACATAAAAATATACTATCGTTAGAAAATTTATATTCCTGGTAGTAAAATTTAGAATGAATAAAATATTTCATTGTCAATATTTGTGGTGTGGAGAGTTTAGTGTTGGCCACAACCCACTCGTTTTTTTAATTATTATAATTTTTTATTTTATTTGTACAATAATAGTAGAATTTTTTATAAACTTTTGAAAAAACTGAATTAAGGTATGTATACACTACACAATATCTACAGGGATTCTCAATAGTTTGATACTTAATCTCCAAACATACATACATACATACGATCAAGCTGTTTACATATTCTGGGTAGGAAAAAAAGACTTCCTTCAACACTATCCTAACTTGACTTTCATATTTTGTATAGAAAACAAAATATCTTAAAATATGCAATAATTTGGATTTAAGGGTTTAAGGTTTGGTACATCTTCTTCAAGTATATATTATACTTTTGCCATCGACAGTTGGATCTCATGTATTATATGCAACTAGTATTTAAACCACGTGGATAATATAATAGATACACTTGGTTCACATTAAGTACCTACTTCAAATAATTGAATGTAATTTTCAGTCGTTGACATTTACACATCGTAATGCATACGAAATTGTTGAGATTTATTAGTCACCATTTTGACCCTCAGAAATGATTTATTATGTCAACAGAATTTGAAATATGTAAGTAGGTACTTTTAATAAAAATGTGAATTATTATTATTTTAATATAGGCAGTACGACCATTTAAGGACGATTTGTGCCATTTGACGACGTGAGAATTTTATAAAAATAAAAACAAAAAACAGTTTAAGAAAAGTTATTTAGTTTTTTTCTTAACTATAATGAATTTTCTTTCACTGAAACCATTCAGTCTTATAAATGAAAAAAACTGGTTACATAGATTTTGATTTTTTTACAACTTATATTTCGTAGTACAGAGGATTGGTTTCTCATGAAGGGGAAAATCGAGGGTCGTAGAGGGGTCGGAATAAAGCAGCTTTCCTGGCTTCGAAAAATCTAGGAATGACCGGTATGAGAACAGCAGAGGCACTGTTTCGCACTTCCCAGGACAGGGAGGCTTTCCCTATGGTGGTCGTCAACATCGGGAGGACCTGACATGACACGAGAAGAAGAAGAAGTAGAGAGTTTACCTCAACCCACTGATCCTATTACTAATTTAACTTTTATTGAACAGACGGGCAGCTATTGCTAGTGGGCACGAATCGTGTGTTTCTTTGTATAATATAAATCCAATCTATTCAAGTTGGATGAGTGTATCAGCAGACACGACTTCCTCTGGCAAACTGTTCCAGGCATCCACCACCATATTGTTCAGGAAATGCTTCCTGGGGTTCAAGGAAAAAGATATCTTATTCAGCTATAAGCGTATTTAATGTCCCTTCGGTTGTGAATTGTGATTCATATTAAAAAAAGTTATCAAAATCAACATGATCAATGTTATTATATTCTTATGGACATATATAATTAAATAATAATTCAGCTGTTCGTGATGTCAAGGGTCGAAATAAATAAATCTACGATAAATGCACTGTTGTCAGTTAGACGGTTGACGCATGAATAAAAATAGGTACTCGATTGTTTTGTACGAACGGTGATGATCGTAAATCTTCAAGAACTGTCGAGGATATACAAAATGAAGCTATTGAGGAGCGCAGCTACAAGACTTTCTCAAGCAGTCTAATATTCTCGGTAAATTCCATAATATGATATTGTATCTTTTTTTTTATAATGACAGCAATACCATCGATGGTGACCCAAGTAGATGCCTATATTTTCGTCCGACAAGGAGAGCGACTGGTAAAAGCTATGGAAGATATGGACATGTCCATTGCAAGAGAAAAATTTCCTTCATTGGCAATGCAGCACTTCTTCACGTCCAAGCTCACACCGGAGGTCAGGATGGCGTCTTCAGCTTCCAAGGCGAACCTCTTGGGGTCCAGGATCATGTTAAATAAGAAAACATCATGGTAAATCATATTTTATAAATTTATACTAGTTATACATACTATGCATAGTGAATTTATGAGTGACAAAACCACATACAAAACATAGTTATACAATACATATGCCATGCATAGTGAATTTATGAGTGACAAAACTACATACAAAAAATAGTTATACAATATATGTACTACGCATAGTGAATTTATGACTAAACCACATACAAAACATAGTTATACAATACATATACCATGTATAGTGAATTTATGTGTGTTTTTATTTTGACAATATTTTATTTTGAATCCTCGTCTATATTAAGTAAATAGTAACTTTCAATTTTTTACAGCGGTAGAATGACTCCAAATAACTTCATAGCTTTTCTGGAGTCGAAAAATTTTCGTGGTGCCCCAGGTAAACGGTTCCCTGTCTGTAAGAAAACGTCAGCAATGAACGACTATGCACCCTTTGACGGCTCCTGCAACAATCTTCTACGTCCATCTTGGGGTGCTGCAAGACAACCCTTCACAAGAATTGCCTCACATAACTATGCCGATGGTAAATAATTCTATTAACAAATGTATTTAAGATGTTAGGGTGAAGAGACATAAAAGTCTCTGAGATTTTCAAGAACAGACGAGGTTTTTGTTTTAAAATGTCTACTTAATCCTAATATTTATATTTAAGTTGGGTTTTGTGAGAAGAAAGCTACCATAATAATATCATTGTTTAATAATTGAGAGCTGCGTCTATCATAATAAGTTCAAGAAATACGTTATACAGTTAATATTTTATTTTCTATTTTATCTTCTCTGGGTCAGAAACTACTAAACACACAATCAATATACTTTGTACTAATAACTAATTAACCAAAACTATTCAATAAACTACCTAAACATATACATAAGTACTGTGATGAAAGACAAGAAAAAAATTACATTTTTTTTAAACAATTTTACACTTCACATACCTAATTTTCATTGCTTTCTATATTTGCTGTGTTTTTGATTTACTTTATTCTGAATTGTTTGAATTGATTTAATTCATATTTTTTTCTTTTCGATTTACATAATTTTAATTGTTTTATTTATGATTTACTTTATTTTCACTGTAATTAATTTTAATGTTTTGTATAAGTGTACATATATATTAATCGTTGAATAATTAGGTATTCAATTACAGTGTAAGAGAGGAGCTTGCACTGACAAACTGTTTATATAGTATAGTGCAAATATAATAGAACCAAATGTAAATTTTATTTATTAATTGATAATTTAAAAAAACCGCTACTTCAATAAACATCAAAACAGACACATAGCTCACATAAATTACCGTTCCTCTTTTACGCACAACTGCCTCACAACATTTCTATAATTATAAAGGTAACAATGGTTTAATGAACTACTTTTGACTCTTAGACTTTTTGAGTCTTAGAAAATTACAGTAAATTTAAGAATAATATCAAACAATTGTACTGATTTATTTTTTTGTTTTTTTTTTCAATCTTTTTTTGTGTAGCTTTTTATTTCACCTCTGTCTCTGTCGCAGACACCGACATTATTCCTAAGTCCGCCGTTAAACTTCTGGGAGTACATATTGACTCCAGTCTAAGTCTCAAAAAACAAATAAACAGCACAACATCCTCTGCTTTCTACCACTTACGACGAATAAAATCTATCAGACGAAATAAACCCACGGAAGCAACGAAATCTCTAGTAAACGCATTCGTTATTTCCCGCCTGGACTACTGTAATGGTATCTACGCAAACCTCCCAAACCTGGAGCTAAACAAACTTCAATCCGTCTTCAACGCTGCTGCTAGGCTAATCACCGGAGCCGCGAAATTCTCACACATATCCCACCATCTACGAAATCTTCACTGGCTAAAAGTGCCAGAGAGAATCAAGTACAAATTATGTTTGTTGACTTTCAAAGCGATCCATGGCATGGCTCCCACGTATCTTTCAGACTTCTGCATCCCTCTCACCGTAAACGAGCGACCACAAACAAACACTTCGGTCAGCCACCACATCCATGATTGGCAAGTTGACTGAAATAAATAGAGTCAACACTACATCCTTCGGTGATTGTGCTTTTGCTGTGGCTGGACCAGCCTCGTGGAATAAACTACCACCTGAACTGAGGCAAATCGACAACTTAGCACTATTCAGGAAACACCTAAAACTCACTTCTTCCTCGAGTCTTACAAAAACCTGTAATATATTCAAAGCGCCCTTGAGGTGAGGTTATCACAAAAACGGCGCTATAAAAATCATCCTAATTTATTATTATTTATTTATTTTTATAATTTTGTTTAACCATTTTACATAATCCTTACATGTAAATTATTGATTTGTCTTCATATAAATGTCCAAACCTTAGTGATTAAATGTTTTATGATTTATTTAGTAGATGTGCAATGTTTGGTGAATGTAACAATATAAATAGATACTCCCCTTTTTTTCACACGAGATTTTGTCTCAATTAAAGAGGGTTATTATGAAATATATTATGGAACTTGTAATTAATAAATAATTGTAATTTATTCGATTAATAAATAAAAAATAAATAAATTAGGATCAATATTAAATGAATATTGTACAAAAAAATGTAGGTACAATGTGATAACACTGTTTCTTGTCCTTTTTGGTTT
Organism: Molanna angustata; assembly: GCA_963576475.1. Lineage (NCBI taxonomy): Eukaryota > Metazoa > Arthropoda > Insecta > Trichoptera > Molannidae > Molanna > Molanna angustata. The sequence continues at coordinate 9,755,781 of OY754976.1, read as the reverse complement.
ATCTTAAATCATTGATCTATATTAAATATCTGTAAAAAATATTTTTCCGTTATGTATATTTGTTTAGGTTTGTACAGTTTTCCTCGAGCTAAAAGTGGTTGTCAGCTACCTTCAGCTCGCTTGCTATCTTCACGTCTAATGGCAAATGCTGTTACCAATCATCAAGTTCTTTCAGCAATGGCTGTGTATTGGGGACAGCTGATAGCCCACGATATGACCATGAGAGTTATGGAACAACACGGTAACTTACAAATATTTATATTATTCCTATTACAAACTACTGCCATGCTATTTTATAATAATTAAGTTTGAATTAAAGAACTACCTAAATGAAAACTAGTGATGAGCAAAAACCTTGCAAATTATGCACTCTTGGTCTTGCGTGACTTGCAAGACCAATACCAATACCAAGACCGCATGTGTCGCTGCAAGACCAATACCAGGGTTTCTAAGACCAAGAGACGTTCTACGCGTTCTCCCAAGATTTTAACATATTAATATTTAATCAAAAAGTAAGTAATTAACGACGTATGTACTACCGACATAGAACTATATAATTGGTGTTTTTTTGGCATTTTCATTATTATTTTATCATATTTCATTATTATTTTATCATATTTAATTATTATCATTACAAAAAAAAAGCGTTATCCCAAGATTTTAACATATTAATATTTAGTCAAAAAGTAATTAAAGTCGTACTACCGACATAGTACTATATAATTGGTGTTTTATTTTGTTATATTTCATTATTATTTTATCATATTTCAGTATTATTTTGTTATTATCATTATAAAAAAAATACTAAATTATAATAGAAAATTAAAAATTTTTTTTGTAAAAGTTGCACGACCAAGACTGGGTATACAAGACCAAGACCACATTAATATAATTACAAGACCAAAACCTTGCTCATCATTAATGAAAATTTACAGTCAATGTATTAAAACTAGGTATCAAATTACATCATTCTTATTTCATATTACTGTCATTCTATTATGTAACTCACCGAAAACTAATTTTGAATTATATAACTAAATTAAAAATCAATATAGGTATTATAAGTAGGTATCAAAAAGTCAAAATTGTAATTGCCTACCTTTTAAATTTTACCATTCTTATTTCAAATTGCATCCATTCTATTGTCCTTTCTGAAAACTGTTATAATTTTGAATTATATAGGTAGGTTACTAAATGAAAAATCATCAATATATTAGAAGTATTAGGTCCCTTCTAAAATAAAATATCATTCTTATATCAAATTACGTCTATTCTATTTTTGAACTCTCCGAATAGTCGGTTTGAATTACGGAACTAAAATGAAAAGTGGACGATTCCATAATTAAATTAGTTGTAAAATAAACAAGATTCGGAATACCTATTACATACAGTAATTTAATGTTACGTTCACACGATAATAATTTATTTTATTTATTTATAATAAATATGGCATTTTACATAAAGAGGTTTGACAACAATAATAAAGGTATATAAAAAAAGATTAAATACTATATTTCAGACAGAGACAATGGAAAGGTACACATACACATCCAGACCATTGACACTCTGTTGCGCTTTGCTGACAATTAGCGATTTTGCTCTCCAATATGCTAGGGTTAATCCCTGTGTTATATTGGGTGCAGTCTTTGGTTTTGTAAGTTAAACAACATTATTTTAAAGTGGATTCAACACAATTGATCATAATTATATATTTTATTTATTTCCGTTAAAACTTTTCAATAGGAAATGGTGGAGGAATCCAATGCTGCACAAGAGATGGATGTCATGAGTTAACTGGTTGGGATCTACATCCAGCTTGTGAGCCCATACCAGTCAGTCATAATGATCCATTTTACTCGCAATTTGGGGTCCGCTGTCTTAATTTTGTCAGAAGTTTGACCACTCCTAATGGACAAAATACTTTGGGACCAGCAGAACAGGTATGTATTATGTATGTATGCAAAAACGAGGGAGTGTTATGTAAGTATACAAAAACAAGCCAACACGAAACTCTTTTTTTTCGTATACTTCATAGAAATAAATATCTTAAGTCTCCAGAATGTGGCAACTTGTTATTGGGTGCGTGTTAAATTAATATTTGACATAGCACCTGTTAGTTGCCCGAGAAGTAATAAAAAAAATAATTATAAGGTACAGAAGCCGCGTTCAATACAAATTTCGAATTCAAATATATTATGACAAGTTTTTTTCACATGTGTGTGTCACAGATAATATAGAAGTAAACTTGTGTGTGTGTGGGTAGGTGTACGTATACTGTCTTTAGTTGTGTGGAAGGAAAAAATAATGTTGTCAGAAAATAAATATTTCCCCATTTCACCGGATTTTTTTTCAAATTAGTATTTTGAACAAATTTTCAGAATATCAGTTTTAAACTTATTGCTTGATAGACCAATAGGTATTAATTATTATCGTTATTAAATATATGAACATTGGGGTTTTCTTAGATTATATATGATACAGATACCTAGTCAGCGCAATGAATGTATGCCAACTAAAACTACGCTGAAACAGACGAATTTCTAGTATACGTAGGTACACCTACCGATACGCACACCTTTATAATATGTAGAACAACTGATCTACCGCCTCACACACACATGTAAAGAAAACTTGTCATACATTTGAATTCGAAATTTCTACTACACGCGGCTTCTGTACATTATAATTCTATGGGGGTTTTATTATTTTTACTTACCATAGGAATTGAAAATATATTTGTTAAAAACAAACTCGAATGTCTGGATAATTTAGAGAAGGAGTACCTGCTTACATAATCTTATCATATATGTATAATCTAAGGTTACTAAATGAAAAATCATCAATCATCAATATATACAGTATACATATTTTATTATGTGAATGTAATTTGCTATGGGGTACCGACTTAGAATAGTGCTTCCACTCTTTTCTATTGTCATCGCTTTCAGGTGTCCCGTAATAACCGGGTAATCGAAAATACAACAGGCATATTAACATCTCACAAAGTTCAGCAATGAGATTAACCACCTATTCTGAATGTTGCTTTTTTAGGTGACACGAGACTAGTGTGTGAGCATACACGCATATGTCGTACTTTCTTTTAGAAGGTATTGTATTCCCGCACACTTGTCGCTGGTAACCCCACATTGAAAGATATGCCGTGATGGTTTGTATGTACACACATTTTTTTCCCGTCACATCTAAGGTTATCATGTTCAAAGGTTAATTTTTTCCTAGATGCATTTTACAAGGTCCATTTTTACTGCATACATTCTTACAGACATTGTAAAAAGCAACAGTAATTATGATACAAATCGAAAGCAGCAGCGGACTACCTCACAACCACGTGAAGCGTGCGGCCTCAGGATTCGAAAAAGATAACTTTTAAAACAGCCGTGTCGAGTAAGGAACTGCGTGGTCCATACGTCCGATAAATCTATTGAACTTATTTTAATTTTTGTAATAATATACTCAGAAAAAAAAACAAGTCTTTCTTTCATAGAAAATAGAAAGAATGTTAACATTTTTCTTTCTAAATGTTTCTGTTTATTATTATTAAAGCTATAGTTGTCTTTATTTCCTTTTAGTTGAATTCGGTGTCATCATTTATAGATTGTTCTCCCGTGTACGGTTACAACGAAGCAACTGCTCATCAGCTAAGATTGTTCACACATGGTCTTCTTAGGATGACACTCAATGGACACCTTCCTCCGACATCAAATGCCAGCACAATGTGCGACACTTCTAGAGGACATTGTCCTTGTTATCTCACAGGTGACAATATAATTCCTATTATACCATCATTTTATTACAAAAAATAAGTAGGAGAAACAAATTAAAGGCCAGGACAAATCATAGGTTCCATCAAGAATGGTGACAATTTTTAATAAGGTAAAAAATGTTTCTTAAATATATGGTACTTTTAAATACTATATATATGTTTAAATAAATAGACGCGTTGACTATTTACACATTTATTATTGAATACAGTAATTGATATTTATAAACTCTATGAAACATTATAATAGGCTTCTTATTAATTAATTTTTAACTGTTATATATTTTATATACAAAAGCTGTTATGTTTCCAAATAAAATAAAATAAAATAAAATAAAAAATAAAAATAAATAAGATAGAAGTACAATAATAGTTATACAAATGAACCACAACGTGAGAGCTCTATGAACGATCAATCCAGCCCCGGCCTAACCCCAGACACTCGCTTATAAAATGGATCTCCCAACTTCCGAAGAATGCCGAACTCCTGATTCGTGCAAACTCGTATAATGCCTATCAGCTATAAAGATTGACTGTTGTAAGGCGCAACATCAACATATTACAGTTTCCCTTGATAACCTCAAGAATTTTGTTGTAAGCATGGTTGTTCTCCGTCCCGCTTGAGTGACCATGTCATAGAGGCAGACTATTCGTCGAGTGATTGAGTATATCCGCCATTCTCAATCATGATGTTAACGAGGAAGAATAAAATCCTGAGACGATAATAATAAATTCAAATATACCGCCAGCGCGCGCGGTGTCATTTCAACCCTTCCCATCCCTTCAGTCTTTCTCGTCTGATATAGATTTTCCTTTGAATGAATTCCATTGATCATCTGAAATAAATTCCTTTGTGAGATGTTAAATAAATTAATCATACCCAGAATCCTTTCCGGATGTGCGATTAGTATGGACGAAGTTCAAATAAGTGTAATATTTTTATTGACAATAACATCTCAATAGAGACGAATTTGGGATATTATAGAAGAACCAGGAACTCAAGCACCTACAGGGCTTACGACCTGTCATATGCTGGTTCACGTGATCACTTTATGCGCTTGCGCAACGTTCACCAATTATGCCTTTATTGAGTTCCCTTATCAATGTAGTTTTTGAAAGTTCGATATATTTGAATAACGTGTAAACAGTTCACCTGAATAATACGAAATTATACTATTGCCATCTATGAGGTAACGAAGAAACCTTTTTTGTAACGCCATCTATTGAGAAATTAGTTTATTTGTAAACAATGAAAGCAACAGTCCTCATAAATGAGGTGACGGATGTGTCGCACAGATGTCACCCCTGAACTGCGCCAGAAATATTATTATTCAGGTGAAATGTTAATACATTATTCAAATATATAGAACTTTCAAAAAGTACATTGATAAGGGAGCTCAATAAAGGCATAATTGGTGAACGTCGCGCAAGCGCATAAAGTGATCACGTAAACCAGCCGATGATAAGTCGTAAGCCCTGTAGGTACCTGAGTTCCTGGTTCTTCTATAATATCCCAACTTCGTCTCTATTGAGATGTTATTGTCAATAAAAATATCATTTGACAAAAAAATCCAATGTTTGCGTATGCCGTATATGCAATTAAAAATATATTCGAAGTGCAATATTATTGCAAAAACCAGGAGTAAAAAGTGTATCAAAAAGGAAATGGATGATTATTTTTTTTTCTCTTAATGTCATCATCATAAACTCGACAGCTTTGGATGGGCCTTGGCTGAAACCAGGAGTCTCCTCCATTCCCGTCTATCCTCTGCCTTCTTTCTCCAATTTTTAATATATACTGCGGATGCATCCGCATCCACACTGTCCATCCATCGAATCTTTGATCTTCCTGATCTCCTTCGATCTTGTGGCACAAAGAGTGTGAGGCATTTTGTGGGGGTTGTCGTTGTCTATTCAGATTATGTGACCAGCCCATCTCAAGCTCCATATCTTGATGGAACTGATCACTGTTGTATTGACGACGGCAACCATTATTCTCTCTTATTGCCCTGTAATCGTTCGAAGGATCCTTCTCTTCTTTATATAAGTAATTTAAATTTCAATTTATTTGAGTTTTATGAACACAAATTTATGTTGTTACCTGTATTGTAGGTTCTGTACACATCTTTTCTGTACGTGATAGTTTATATGTATCAATTACAGGTGATTCAAGGGTAAATCAAACTCCTGGACTAACAGCTCTGCAGACTTTGCTGGTAAGGGAACACAATAGAGTTGCAAGTTTCCTGAGTGTGATAAATCCACATTGGATCGATGATCAAATTTATCACGAAGCAAGGAAGATTGTCATAGCAGAAGTGCAACATATCACCTATCATGAGTGGCTTCCAATCATTATTGGTCCGGTAACATTATTATTATTATTTATTATTATTATTAAATGTTATCAGACAGGCAGCTATGCTGATATGTCTGATCTCACTACAGTTTTCACTTGTTCAGTCTGTCAAGTCTATTTTTGAACACATTAACACTTTGTGCAACAACAAGTTCCGGTGGCAAACTGTTCCACGCATCCACAACTCTATTGGTCAAGAAATGCTTCCAGGGGTTCTGCCTGAAACTGTGTTTATCTAGCTTCAAACTATGACCTCTTAAATTAGTATTTTTATATTTTCTTTCATTCTTCTGATTTATATTTTTTTATGTATTATAAAAAGATATCTTACATATTTACTGACAAAAACAAAAACCAGCTACCCTTTTTTTGAAATAAAAGAATGAATATGTCCTTCAATCAAGTACATAAACATCCTCATTTTTCACCACTCTAGAAATCGGTCATAGCATGATTCGAACTCGCAACCACAGGATTACTAACCCAGCACGCTAACCACTCTGCCACCACCCATCTGATAATTAATAACCATACGCATGTTCAAAAGGGACATTATAATACAGATCAAAAATATTTGCATAAACAATTCGAATTTATTTAACTAACCCTAAAAATGTGTTTAATATTGTTTGACCCCAGACTGCATTCATTTTTACGTACATTGTTACATTACTACTTAATTATATTATACTAACTAAACCTGAAAAAAAATTACATTACTTATGAGATACTTACATCAGAGTAAGGAATAAATACTATTATTCCATCCTCAGACTGAAAAAAACATATCACAATTTCAATAAACATCATAAGTCTCCAGAATGTGGCAACTTGTTATTGGGTGCGTGTTAACTAATATTAGACATAGTACCTATTAGTTGCCCAAAATTCAATTTAAAATAATAAAAAAATAGCGTTCAATTTAATTGCTGGACTTGATTTGAAAATAAGCACAAATTAAAATACAATAATGTTTCTGATATCTGATGGTCTTTTTTTGACAAAGCAGTCAGTACACATTATGATGTTTTACTAAGAATGTTTAGTCAGCAAATTGTCAATATTAAAAAAGTTTTTTAATCATTAATGCGATTTGGTGATTATAAAAAAAAGTAGTGTGTTATTGATGAAATGTTTTAATATTTGAGCAGGTAAAAGCTATGTTCAGAGCAACAACATTTCTCCATCGAGTCTCTTTTCCTATGATTACAACCCTAATGTAAATCCTGGTGTTATCAATTCATTTGCTGCAGGAGCATTCAGATTTTTCCATACAATTGTACCGGGTGAACTATTGATTATACCCAAGAATGGAGTACAGAGCTACATAAGGTATTTAAAGAATACAATACAATATTTGAAACATATACATATATAGGAATTGCAATCCAGAAAACCGGATCCGGCATTGATTAAGAAGTCGATTGACAGATTACACAATTATCACTATTTGTTTCCTAAGATCCTTTTTACATCTGTGATTTTTTATGATTTAAATTATAATTAAAAGTAGGTAAGTATTATATAATAATTAGAAGTTTTTGTTATAACTAATGAGATTCAACCGTTAATGGCTATAGTATGTATATATAGTTGAAGAAAACGTACCAAACTATTAACCCTTAAATCCAAATCATTGAGAATTTTAAGATATTTTCTTTTCTATACAAAAAATATATGTCAGGATAGGATAGTGCGGAGTTCAGTTCATTTTTCCTACCCAGAATATGTAAACAGCTTGATGGTTTGTATGATTAGATTCCTCTTGAGAGTCCCATAGATTTTTGTATTCTGCCATAAAAATTTATACAAACAATGTCAAAACTAAATTAAATTTTTACAAAAATTGTTATTATGAAGTTTGAAATGTGCTACTACATACAATGTGTGTATATTTTATAGAAAATTAAATTTTCTATTTAGGGTATTTCGGTGTTTTTTGTTATTTTTAAAAAATTTAGGAAATATAGTCAGTTAAACACATAAATTTTTCATAAAAAACATGTTTTTTCTAATGCAAAAAGTTGAGAAACCCTGGAAATCTTTCATAAATATGGTTTGAGATATTGTATTTATTTATATTTTAACAAATTTTCAGCGTTCTGGCTTTTATGGTTTTTGAGATATGTATATGGAAAAATAATTGATGGTGGTGGATGGATGACATATACAGGAGTATTCAAAGAAGATTGACATTGCAAACTAGAGAGAGCAGGTGATGGACCGGTCTAAATGGCAAAAAATTCTGGAGGAGCTAAGGCTCATAATGGGCCGTAACGCCAATGATTATGATCCAGAAATATAAAATAACTAAATTCAATCTGGTGCCGGATTGCAATTCCTACATATATATGAAAAATTTTATTCTTATTATATTAGATTTGAAAATTCTTCAAGTCTATTGCTCCATAAATTTTGTTTCTGTTTTGAAATATTTATTTTTTTATAATTTTGGGTGTTGTCCAAAGAGTATATAATACCTTACGGATAGTGTTGTCTTTTATACGTCTATAATATTTCTCTGCATTTAAATCTTCATAAAATAATATGCAGACACTATAAATTTTTGATAACAATTCAAATTTGCTTATTTAAGCAATATAATTGCTGCATCAGTAATTTAGTCTTCTCGTCAGCAAATAAACACAATATAAAACATTTAATTTATTTCCATTTCATATAATTTACTTTATATGGTTCAATGTAACTAAATTGTTTTTAATACCTTTCTTAATTTAGACTTAGCGATCAATACTTAAAGCCATGCATATTGGAGCATTTTTCTGATGCTGTGGAAGGTGTAATCAAAGGAGCAACAACTCAATATGCTCTTAATGCAGACACATCCTTCTCTCCAGAAATAACGAACCTACTGTTCAAGTCTTCAAATAAATGGGGTTTGGATTTAGTGGCGATGGACATACAGCGTGGAAGAGATCATGGATTAGCTTCATACAATACATTCAGGTATAAAAAGATTTTCCAATGAAGATAATTGTTTTTTTTTAAGAGTATTGAAAAAATAATTCTAGAATATTATGCATGTGTTGATACGTGATATCGATGCTAAAGAGCTATTTTGTTATTTCCAGATCCATTTGTGGATTGAGAAGAGCTGAGTGCTTTGACGATTTAATTGGAGAAATAACACCTGCAGTAAGTTTTCTTACATGTATCAATCATATTGAACACAATCAAATTTTCTCTACATTTTGATTATTTACTTAACAAAAGATTGATTTAATGGGGAATATTATCAAGTTTTAGATGAATTACCCTTTTATTCATTAAGAGTTCTCTAACATACTACATTTATCAATTGCCCTTCTTAATTGACTCCTTATTGGAATCATATGATTACAGATCATATTTAGAAGACTATGATTGCCAAAAATTATCATATTAATCATATTTTAGAAGACTATGATTGTCAAAAATTATCATATTTTAGAAGACTATGATTGTCAAAAATTATCATATTGATCATATTTTAGAAGACTATGATTGTCAAAATTTATCATATTGATCATATTTTAGAAAGGCTATGATTGTCAAAAATTATCATATTGATCATATTTTAGAAGACTATGATTGTCAAAAATTTGTCTAGGTACATGAGGACTTCGTTATTTATTAGATATTTTTGAATCCTTTTAAAGTCCAATGAAAATAGCTGCACTTTTTTCACACTCTATATTTTATTAAACCTTTGTTTGAAAATTGATAATTCACTTAACGGGGGTTCTGCGTGATATTCAATAATAAATTGTCAATTGTTGACTCATAAACATCTTCCTCATTTTATATCCACACATTTAATGAGACAGAGGTGAGACAGCGCCCTTGAGGTGAGATATTTCACAAAAACGGCGCTATATAAATTATCCAAATTATATTAATGCCATTTTCAGAATGTCTAACATATTTTTTAGTGTATCTGGGATATCAACTCTGTAGTTTCTTCGTTTCTCACTTACAGTCACAAATTTATAAGGGTGAAATTAGTACAACACATATTTTAACGGAAGACTTAACTTATTTAGGTATTTGAGAGATTTACAGCAAACAGATGAAAAAAAATACATGAAATTGCAAACTACAAAAATAGAATACCTATAGATATATCGAGAGCTACCTGTATAATATGGATACTTATGATAAATATTTATTGTGATATTTCAGAGAATATCTGCATTGAAACAAGTATATGAGAATGTGGAAGATATTGATTTATTTGTTGGAGGTATGATGGAAACTGATGTATACGGCTCAGTACTTGGACCGACATTTCAATGCATTGTTGGAGAACAATTTTACAGATCGAGGGTGGGAGACAGATATTTCTATGACGTTGGAGATACGTCACATTCTTTTACACCAGGTAAAATACCATATGTTTGTTTTGTTTCTTTTTATGATCAGCTTTTTGTAATGTATTCAATGATTGGGTTTCATTTCATTTCTGAATTTATTATTGTTATTTGACTTTTTTTTGTAAATTCATTATTATTTTTTTTTTTAATATGACATGTGTATAATATAATGTTTATTTATTGTAAAAGGCATAGACAAATAAATATTTTATCCCATTTGCAATAGGTAAATACCATATTTTATCCCATTTATATTAGGCAAATACCATTAACTCATTTACATCAGGTAAATAACATGTTTAACGTTCCAGATATATATTTGTATATATATTTGGGAACAGTTAATTCAAATACACAACTTGTCAAATCACAGATACTTTATTATATTATGAACAAGATGAATTTGGTACAAAATGTCAATATTGGGTTCCCCCAAGTGTTATCGGAGTGTTATAATATATGGTTAAAACAAACAGATGTATTCCCGGCGAGGAGGTTTTTTTGTATATTTTACCCGTACGTATTCAATATCCCACCCAAGTGGAAGTATTGGTTGTTAGGTAGGTACACTACCAATATTCACCCAACGATGAATTATTAGTAGGTATAATTCCAATATTCACCCAAAGATGAAGAATTAGGTATGCGAGTAATCATCCTTTCGTAGTAGGTATCCCAACCAATTGGAAGTACCTGATCGAAAGCGCACTGATTTCTGGCTTCTCTTAGGTGCTCCAGCTCCTTAAATAGCCCCGTTTTTAGTCCCTTGGGATGACACGGCGCTAGTGGTATGTATTGAGGGTGGATATGGTGCGACAAGGACCATACGGTGTACTGTGCGAAAAGATACGCATTAGGATTGCATATCCGTGCGTTACACATGTATTATCCCATTTATATCAGGTAAAAACCATGTATTATCCCATTTACATGAGGGTAATACCATGTTGACTGGAAGAAATTGCCTCGCCATTTGTACAATGCAATATTATATGTTTGTATAAAAAGTGTTTAAATAAATCAATTAAAATAAATATTATGTCATTTGAATTAACTTCATAAACAATCAATAATGCACTTATTACTTTGACTAATTCTGTTTTGAACCATGTATTCAAAATTATAAATTATCTAAAACTCAGTAGATTTTCTAATCTAATTAAAGACTGTGAATGTGGTGCAGAGCAGACAGTAAAGCACATGGTGCTAGACTGCCAGCTCAGGAAATTTAGCGGCACCCTCCAGGATATCCACGAGGCAAGACCGGAAACGGTGGAATTGTTGACAGAACTAGATTCAAGGCTGTAAAACTCAGACGCTGCCCATATGGGTGAAGAGGATACAAGTACCAGAGAGCCACACAAAAAGTGAAAGTGAAAAGAAAATAATGTTAATATTGTATGTTAAAATATTTCATATCAATCCAAGTTTTATGTGATAATATTATGAATGAAAATTCTTAAAAATCCCAAATCTTCTCATTTTATTTGATTGTTGTCAAATTTATATTATTTAATAATATATTTTTTTATAGATCAAATGAGAGAAATAAAGAAAGCATCAATGGCAAGATTAATATGCGACAATACAGAAGGAATTGAAAAAGTACAAAAATATAGTTTTGAGGGAATAAGCAACGTAAATCCACTTTTCAATTGCAATGACATAAGTAATATACCATCAGTAGACTTGAACTACTGGAAAGATCAACAGACAAAAAAATGAAAAAGATGGTTTCAATATTTATATGTAAGTAGATATTATTATGAACTTTTGTCACAGTAAAATTAGTGTTACTCAGATAAATTAGAATCATTGGAAATTACTTCAATTAAAATCCAGAGAGAGTCTCAGAAAATTAAAATGATTCAAAAGATGTATTCCAACTGTAGATTTTTTCAAGAGAATTTATTTCTCTTGACATATCGACAAAGTATCAAGCCAAGATAATTATTTTAAATAATTATTTTTTCTTCCAGAAAATTGAATCAAAATAAAAGGATACTAAAGATAAGAAAATGTAAATAATGAGAATGAAGAAAAAATAAATACCGAGGCTAATGTAAAATATTTATTAAAAGTTAAAATATAGTCGTGAATTATAAAGCAATCATATTCAAAATAATTTATTTTTTAGTAAATATTATTATTATCAAAATTTTTAAATAAAAAATACAACACTAGGAAGATAAAGATGTGTAAAAATTCAAGGCAACCTTAAAAAATATGAGTTTGTATATTTTCAAAAATCTATTAAATAAATATTTAATTTCTATATCAAATTTTCAGTCTTTTCATAACATAATTTAATTTATTTATCACATAAAACTAAAATAAAATATTGTATTTTGACCTTATGTACATTCACTAAAGTAACAATTATAAAATAACACTAAAATCTCATTTTAATGGTAAACCCAACATAACACATAAAAAGGGTGCTTATAAAAATAAATATTGTGCTAGAATAAATAAAATGCTTAGTCATTATGAGAAAATGCTATAAAAATAAAATAATGGAATATTGTCGTCATATGTCAATTGAAATTGTAAAATCATCAACTTTGAAGTCATTCAATTATTGTCATACATTCATACATAGAATATTTTATTTATTACCCTGCCACACAAAACATTAACTAGATATGTATATTTAATAAACTTCATCTTCATTTTGTAATCGCAATATAAATATTTGTTTCAATAACTTTTGTTTGCAATTTAATTTGTACTTTGATTCAGTTTGAAGTGTAAATATGACAAAACATATTCCATGTACGGACACAAATATTAAAATAACAAATAAATTTAAATGAGTAGATTTCTATTGCTACTCGGCCTGTCTGCCTGACTATCAAACATCCCAAACATCTTGGAGTGCAGCTCCTTCCATCGCAAAAGCATTCCATTCTGCTCGGCGAGTGTCGCAGAATCACTCTTGGTTATGGTCGACAGTCTCTCCAGCAACGGCCTCTTGTAAAGTCTCTTTGCCTCTAGTTTTTGGTCTTCGGTCACGGGCCTATCGTCCAAGTGGATCAAGGATGGGAACATGGATATCACAAATAGTCTGAAAATAAAAAAGATAACGGCGGTTATAAGTTTATTTAACATAAATTGCCTTTTACAAACAAAAATAAAAGATACACATACTGTTTACAAAATATACATATTGTGTTATACAAAGGTTTGCCATATTAAAAAAATGCATTTCTTTGAAAAATAAAATTTACAGATATTAATACATTTTTGGGTGTCAAATGCATTAAAATCTCTACTTTTTCTTAAGTGATGAATGTATAATTTATTAATATTAACATTGATTACTACTTTTCACTTTTTATGGCATAGCAGCTTTTTAAGCTACATCAAATCAGCTATCTCTTGTGGTCTCATTACATAGAACAAGCTGCAAAAAAGGAGCTTTCGAATTCCTCACTTTTGATATATAATTTTTTTTCTAAATTCTAAAATATGTGTATACAGATTGAAACAATGAAACATCACCACTTAAGTTAGATCTTGTCTTACTGCTTAGGTACGCTCGAAATGAAGAACTAATAAACTTCCCAGTTGGATGAATTGGAGTATTTGATTAAAAAAATTCAACACATTTTTGCCGTAGATTTCCCATAATATTGTACTCACCTATATTGGAGATATTCATAAAACGTGCCACCATTAAGATAACTCGGAGCAGCCGGATTCCCCATTAGGCAAATATGTTTAAGATTGGGACAGGAACCCCTCAATCTTTTAATCCACGGGAATAATTGAGCTATTCTGCAATGGTTTAACCTACAAAAAAATTTTAAAATACCTTGTTATTTTTTTTTATAATTATTTTGAAAACTTAATTTGTGTGCCATATTTAAAAATAACAACAAAATACACTTTAAAGATACCTCGACCGGTTTTGGAGGAGTTTGTAAGTGAATTCCAGAAGAAGGAGAGGTACTCTCCGAAACTGGTCGGGGTATCGACGGAGTTTAGTGTGTAACACAAATTTTAAAGTGTATTAATTTTGTTGTTAATACCTTGTTAGAACAAGTTGAAACATCAAATATTTTTTATTGGAAAATAAAAATACATAATAATATTTCAACATATATATATTAAATTATATTAAATTGAGTGATGAGTTAGACAAAAATAAATCTAGACATGGAGCATAAATTACTTTTCTAGGTCAACGAACCTGTTGAAATGCAATTCATTTTTGAACACATTTTAAAAATAATATAATAGTGAATATAAAGCAAAAATTATATAAAAAATAGACACACATTTCGGGGTAGGTATAGAGAACCAGGTTCCGTGATTTCTTCTCCTGACAAACAATTCTCACCTTATTTTTATTGATGCATCCTATCAACTTTTTTTTTATTCTTTATTGGCATAAATAACAAACAATACAAAGAAAAACATAGAAATATGTAATAATCTTACCATAATAATTCCAATTTTGGCATATATGGAAACACAGTATTTTCATTAATGAAATTATTATCAGCTATGAATGAGGTCAAATTTTTGAATTGGTTCAGGAATTCCACTTTACTGTAACAATCAAAATCACAAATGTTAGTTATGAATTTATAAAAATTAATTTAACCTTAAAAAATATAAACTAGTTGCATGTAACACATGATATCCAACTGTCGATAGCGATAGTATGTATAGTTGAAGAATAAGTACCGCACTATAATCCCATAAATACAAATTATTTAATATTTTAAGATATTTGGTTTTCTATACAACACATGTACCTAGGTATGTATGTCAAGATAGGATAGTATGGAGGTCAGTCCTTTGATCCTACCCAGAATGTGAAAACAGCATGATGGTATGTATGTATGTTGGGAGATTAGTATCAAATTATTTAGTCTTCTTAGATATTGTGAGTAGGCTACTTCCATACAAATTGTATGAAAAATGCAATACCTATGTTAAGATTTGTGTTTCCTGTGAACATTTGAAACTTTAAACTGCTCTCCTCTAAATTTGACTTTTTGCACTTACGGTAGTTTACATAGGAGGTATCGATATACAAGTAATACATTAAATAAATAGATGGGTCGATGGCAGAGCGGTTAGCGCATTGGGTTAGTAATCCAGTGGTCGCGAGTTCGAATCCTGCCTCGACCGATTTCGTTCACCTATAGCACAAGCATTTATGCTTATTTTAGGGAACGTAGGAAGATGTATATGTACTTGTTCTACAAGGACATATTCATTTTTAAAAAAAAAAAAAATACTTACCTTATTCGATTATGACTGACATCCAAAATTGTTAACGAAGGTCCAAATTCTATAATTAGGGTCAACGGTATGGTATGAAGCCTCTCATATGCCAGAGTCAATCTACGGTCGTCAGGTTCCTCTCGATGCATATTAGCATTTGTCCTGAGGTATAAAAAAAAACAAAATTGTCAGGAAGATCATGCGACTATAGTGTGTTACATATAAAAAGACTGAATTTTTTATAATATGACATATAAGAGGATTTTTGCTCGCTTTTGAAAAATACAAAAGATCTACATGTAGAGTTGGACAAACAATGTCTTAATGTAAGGTTAAACAATGTCTCATAAGGCAGACAAAGCCAGAGAATAACTTAATGTAAGGTTAAACAATGTCTCATAAGGCAGACAAAGCCAGAGAATAACTTAATGTAAGGTTAAACAATGTCTCATAAGGCAGACAAAGCCAGAGAATAACTTAATGTAAGGTTAAACAATGTCTCATAAGGCAGACAAAGCCAGAGAATAACTTAATGTAAGGTTAAACAATGTCTCATAAGGCAGACAAAGCCAGAGAATAACTTAATGTAAGGTTAAACAATGTCTCATAAGGCAGACAAAGCCAGAGAATAACTTAATGTAAGGTTAAACAATGTCTCATAAGGCAGACAAAGCCAGAGAATAACTTAATGTAAGGTTAAACAATGTCTCATAAGGCAGACAAAGCCAGAGAATAACTTAAAATATTATCTGAAAAGTTTTTATTCTATGGGTTACAAGGATATACACATAAAATCATTATTAGATACTTAAATATTATACAGATAATTGTTTCTCTCCATTTTATTTTTTTAATTGAATTTGTATTATTTTTAGCTGCTTAAAATAAAAATATATTTTTTAATTACTGCTCATTTATGTCTACAAATTTATTTAAACTGACAGTACCATTTTATTTATATTTAGCAATCTAATAAACGTTAGGTTCTGATAAAACCTCACACAAAAAATGGTGCATGTTCCATTCCAGTTTTTTAATGTGTAATCAAGGGTTAGAACTAATTTTTGTAATATCTTTTTTAACATAAATTTTCGATATATTTTGTGATAAAATTTGCACAGCCCCCCCTAGACAACGTGTCATTTAGCCCAAGAAAAGAAACAAGAAAAAAAAACTCAATGTATGGAAGTGACAGTTGCCAGTCACGTGACAACTGTCACTTCTATACATTGAGTTATCTTTTCTTGAGCTAAATAGCACGTTATCTAAGGGGGCTGGTAGCTATTATTCTAAGTCATTAGTCTTGGAAATCAATTGAAAATACTTTGGAACTATTAAGTGTATTAACTTACTTGATACTTGCACACAACAAATAGTATTTACTTTTATAAAATAAATTTGTAATATAAACTAAATCATTTGCCATAATCTTATCAATGTGTTTAATCAACATGTCTGTAAAGTAAAGCTTAATTAAATCATAATTAATTGGATATATCCAGATAACAGAACTATGACTAGGTTAACAAAAATTGGGTCATGTGTGCAAAACTAGATATAACATAAAAATTTTCAAGGCAAATATCTTCATTCTATTCCACTTGTTTTGATTCAAATATTCAACAAACTCGAGATAACTTATTATAATGTAATTATTACATATAATCTATGCATATAATGATTACATGAAAATTCTTCGAAACACAATTGTTCGAATGCGCAATTGTACGAATAACAATTTTTCGAAAATCAGTTATCAGAGTGACAATTGTCCGAAAGCTAATTATTCGAACTAACATTTGTTGGAAAACCAATTAACCGAATTTAATATATTTTTGTGTCATTATGTTGCCTCCTTTGACATATTTGTTGCCAGTAAAATATATTCGATGAAGACTATTATTACTTGGGTACGTATGTTTGCACATTTTTAATAACTGATGTTTGACAGCGCGGGATAGTCTAGTTTGTACACCAGTTTATGTTTATCTAGTATTCACACCAATTTAGTTATTTTATTTTAATATTATAGTTACTTTTTTAAAATATATAATGCAACTGGCTCACGCCAGTCGCAATTATAACTATAAACAAACCTAACCAACCTATTTTTACCAAAGTTTTGTAGGTTTAGGTTTCAAAAATAGGTGTACATCCTAGGATATCTGACAGCGCGGTGCGTCGCCATGTTGTTTATTCCATAGATTTTTATTAAACATAATAGGTATACTATGTAGATGTAGTACTCCATGCAAAAAGTGAGTCATTTGTTTTCGATTCATATAAAATTTGCTAACTACGACATCTAGTATATTATAATAAAAATCTATGGTTTATTCCTCTCACAATACTACCAACATGACGTCATAAAAATTCGAACAATTGTAAATTCTGATAATTGTGTGTTCGGAAAATAGTTTTTCGAAAAAATGTGATTCGAATAATTGCCATTCGTAAAATTGATTTTCGTAAAATTGAGCATTCGAATAATTGTTTTTCGAATAATTTTCCTGTCACCGCATATAATATGTATAAATAATTCAATTTAAATATACCTAAGAACATGTATGAAAATATCTGATATCTTAAAACTGTTTTGAGTAGGATAAAGAAATCTCAAAACACTTGATAAATAACAAGGTTAAAAGCACTTTGGAAATAGTTTAAATTTAGATCACAAAGCTACATCTTTCTGGTTTCCCGTATACCAATCTAAAGTTGAATAGAATATTAAAAGACAGGAATATGACCAACCTCTGGGGTGTGGTGACTCTATTTGTATTCCGATGCTGAGCTGTGTCTTCATCGACATGACACTGGAGGGAAGGACGAATTACACAACCTGGTCTCATCTTTGTATTTTAAAATAAAAATGAAGGTTATGAAAAAAGACAGAACTGATTTTGCTGATGGGGAAGATTTCGATACCTAAAAACCATTTACAACATTTTATGTGTTCGGGAAACCAGAAAAAAACAGAATTTTTTACAAAATAAAGATGAGAGTGATAAAAAAAGAGAAAAAATAAAATATTTAGTCATTTACACAATAATTTATAATGCAAACATTTCAATATTTCAGTCATTGCACAAGCGGTATAGTTTCTGGAATATGAGCATTTTGTCATAATGAAGATTAAGTAGGTATCTATAAGAGTCCCTCTAGATCAGTCATGTCAAAGATATGATCGCGGGCCGTATCAATACGTTAATAAGTAATTTCACTAACACTACATTAATAAGTAATTTCAAGGGAAGTGCGTGCCTAGACAAGCGAGAGAGTTGCGGTTTGTAAGGAGTTAACTTGAAGAGACACTATGATACGAATCATAAATCAAATGTTAAGTAGCACCTATTTATGTGAGCAGATGTTTTCCGTCATGAAAATAAATAAGAACAAACATCGTACAAGACTTACAAATGAACATCTCCAATCAATTATTAAAATAATTACAACGAATATGATACCTGATATCAATGGGCTTGTAAAAACAAGAGAAGTCAGGTATCTGGATCCTCGAGCTCAAAATAATTACCCTCTTTTATAACTTTGATATGATTTTTAACAACCGTATATTATATACTATATAATTAAATAAATAAAATGTTATAATAATTCAGTACATTTTTTTATTTGAATCTTGCCCGCCTACACATTCTAAATTTAATATATTATGGCTTCTGCAAAATTGAGTTTGACACCCCTGCTCTAGATATTGTGTATTTTGTCATACAAATTGTATGAAACATTGTCGTTACTAAATTTAATTTTTATAAAAACTTAAAAAAAGTTTCATATGTACCTATTGCTATAATATGTATATTTTATATAGAAAATTAAATGATCTAGTTGGGGTGTTCACCTCACGATCGGTACTTTTGAGATGTTTACCTCCCAAGGATCCCAAACCCATTCCGGAAGACAAAAAAAATTCTGCCCCTCTCTATGCACTGCACATCCCTTTTTGAATATTCATTGAATGGACTATTTGGCAACTAACTGTGCAGATAAATATTTACAAAAAATGATATAGGTACATAACTTGTTATGCTCAAAATAGTTGATTATTTTTACGATAATTTTTATTTTATTATGTTCATATTATTCTAAAGCAAAGTTCAATCTGAGACGATTGTAGAGTCTAGGGTCATGAACCATAGATCAAATACAACTTCGTCCTGTTGTTCAAGAGATGAAACTATTTTCAGGATAATAAAGAAACCCAATTCAAAATTAAATTAACTCACCTAAGTGCGTCAGTATTGAGAAAAGCAGCCAATGATGTCATATCAAGAGAAGTCGTATAGAGTCCTGTATTATTCTCCCAATCAATTACTTCTAACACAGAGTCGTCATTGTGTAATCTGAAATTTTGAAAATAACAAGGTCAAGTTTGATAACTTGGCTGTTTCATTAAGTGATCAGAATACTATTATTTATTGTAAATTTACTATCAGAAAATACATACATACATACATACCATCACGCCATGTCCCTTACGGGGTAAGCAGAGAGAATCGAGCGCCATACTTCTCTATTTTTGCACACATTTCTGGCTTCCTTTACATCCATGCATCGTCTCATACATGCTCGTCGATTGTTCAAACTTTTTATGTTTCCTTCTTTCAAAATATCATTCACATGGTCATGCCATCCCTTTCTGGGGCGACCTCTACTATTCACTCCATCTCTTGCACCCATGTATATTTTTTTGGTCAGTCGTTCATCGTTCATTCTTTCTATATGTCCAAACCACCTTAAAGCATTCACTTTCATTTTACATATAATATCCAAAATCTTATGCAACGGAACTGTGATAATTCCATACTCTACAAATCCTTTAAAAAAAGATTGTGATGTTAGTTTGATGACAATATTATAAAAACTATCGCTTAATCCTTCACATTTATCTTCTCAGATAATGGCTGAGTATTAAAGCTAGTATATAATAATAACTTTGATATTGATAGGTATTTAATCAATATTTTTCATACCATACACATGAATGAAAAATTTAAATACTAAAAAATTATCAACTGCTCCCTTTATCAAAAATTTACAAATAATTTATTGTGATAAAACAAAACCAATTTTTCTTGAAACTAGTCAGTACTGAAAGTGGTTTAATCAAAATGACACCACATAAGTAACTTAACAAAAAAAGCACAATAAAATATATCTCATGTGAATGTTTTTTCATAGTAAATCATTACAGACATCACAAAATTATTTATTTGTAATATTTGTACAAAATATCGCACAAATTTATGGTATGTATTAAATAAGGAAATTTCAAAGGAAGATGTCGGCAAAGAACTCAAAAAGACTAGAAAGAATAAGCAGTGAATGATGCTCATATCAACAGAACTATATATATATATATATATTTTCAAATGTTTGAATGTTAACTTTGTGGTTCATATTTAACAAATTAAATTTAAAGATATAACTTTGTATTAACCACGTTTTTTGGTTGAAACGATGCGACCGGTTTCGGAACTAACCGTTCCCTCATCAGGCTAACTTTCAACTGAAACAGAATGTGACGACGTGCTTACAAGAAATCTATGGGGGCGGAGGTAGAGGTAGGGTGGGGGTACTTAGGGTTGGGTCTTGTGCAGGGTGGGTCCGATTGGCTGAAGGATTAGAAGTAAAAGGAAACATATTTAATAATGGACTGAAAGATAAATTTAACTGATTGTTTATTATGTTCTGTTTTGAATTAATACACTTTTTAATTTCTAGCGACTCTAAATTATCAAGACGGAGACCTACTTTGTTGACGTGTTTAAAATTTTTGTTCCCAATTGCATATTAAATTGATGATCATTAAGTACTAAGTGTTCTGCGAATTCTGAAAAATTATCATTGTTTATACATCTAATATGTTCTTTTACTCTAGTCTCAAATTTCCGTCCTGTTTTTCCTATGTAGACTGCAGAGCAGTCTCCACATGTCAGTTGGTATACGCCGGAGTTTTCCATTTTATTATCTTTATCTTTGGAATTCATTAAACTTTTTCCAATATTATTGTCAGTGTAAAATGCCGGTCTTATGTCTTTTGGTAAGAAATTTGAGACTAATTGGGATAAATTATTAACAAACAATATGCGTCTCCATCTATATTCATCTTTTTTGATATTTGTATTATAACTATGTAGGTATCTATTGACGTTAATATTTTTTATTTTTTTATTTAAAATAGAGTCTATCAATTTACTGTTATAACCATTATTGTATGCAATCTGTTTTATTGTATTTAGTTCTTTATTAAAATTATTTGATGATAGTGGTATATTTAGTAATCTATGGACCAAGGAATGATAAGCGGAATGTTTATGGGATGCTGGATGGTTGGATGTATTGTGGATAGTTGTATCTGTATAGGTCGGTTTACGATATATATCAAATTCAATTTTATTATTTACTATTGTCAATTTTAAATCTAAAAAATTAAGTGTTTTTTCCTTTTCTATTTCCAATGTGAACTAAATCTTAGGGTGAAACGAGTTTATAAAATTTAAGAGCAGCTTTAATTGTCGATCAGTACCGGTAAAAATGCAAAATATATCGTCCACGTATCTCTTCCATAAAAATATATATTTCAATAAAACCGAATTTGATCCAAATATTTTATTTTCTAAGAAATCTACAAAAATGTCGGCTATAAGTGGACTTGTACGGGCTCCCATTGGTAATCCTTCTTTTTGTTGGTAAACAACATTATCATACTGGAAATAGTTTTGACTCAAGCAAACCTCTAATAATCGTTTCAAATCATTCTGTTTCAGTTGAAAGTTAGCCTGATGAGGGAACGGTTAGTTCCGAAACCGGTCGCATCGTTTCAACCAAAAAACGTGGTTAATACAAAGTTATATCTTTAAATTTAATTTGTTAAATATGAACCACAAAGTTAACATTCAAACATTTGAAAATATTGTTATCGCGAGTACGGCGAGTAAAATAAAAATGTATAAGAAATTTTCAATTAAATACAGAATAATGTGCTTAAATATATTATTTTATCAAACGTGCTTAAAATATAAAGTGTTTCCGAATTATATTAATGCTAAATTCAAAACTGATAATAGTGATAAAAATAAAAATCAAAAAGCTTTATTCAAATCAAAAATAGCTTGGTTAAAAGAAGACTTAAAGACTGAATTTAAACTACGAAATAATATAAAACTTCAAATAAAAGTGCTTCACACAGAGTTGGTGTCAATCTTACATCCGATTGAATGGGACATCTTGGACGATAAAGTTCGTGACTTCGCGAGTATAGACGCCTTCAAGAAGAAAGTGAAACTCGACAAAAAGCTAAGTACTCTTATTAATAACAAAACAGTTAGAACAGATAAACAAGTTAATCAAGTCCATGAATTCTATGATCGTGTAATCAATTTATCCTCACAATCGTTTAGTCAACCAGAGTTAGATTTATTATCAAAGGGTCTTAAACATAATATTCATAAAAATAACAATATCACAGCAATAGAAAATTTAGCAGTAGACTTAGAGACAGCGTTATACAATTGCCCCAAAACTTACCATTATAAATGTTCGGAAATTATAAAAGTTAATTCAGTAAAATTTTCCACACCACATAAAAATAATGATCATATTGTGTTAAAAAATATTCAAAAAACTGTCAAAGAAAACCAAATTGTAATAACGAAAGCGGATAAAGGTAATTCAATTGTTATAATGAACGGCGTTGACTATAGAAATAAAATGCAAATTTTTTTAAACAACGACGACTTCATAAAGCTAGAAAAAGATCCGACGAATAAGTATCAAGATGCCGTAAAGAGCGCTTTAAAACTTTGCAAGAGTGATATAATAAAAAAGATACGCCCAAATCAGTTAGTAGATATGAATCCAAAAACACCCAAGTTATACGGCCTTTTAAAAATACACAAACAGGAAAAACCCATTCGCCCGGTAGTATCGTGTTGTAATTCCCCATCATTTAAACTATCAGCCCATATTGTTAACATAATAAATCAAGCAAACATATTCAAACCTAAATTTACAGTTAAAAATTCCATTGAACTAGTAAATACAATTAAAGACTTATTGATTCCAAGTAATGCCAAACTAATATCTTTTGATATAATAAGTCTCTTTACTAATATACCAATAAAAGAAAGCAAAAACATAATAGACAGTTTACTTAACAACTCGGATCTTCCCTTAGATATAACAAATGATTTGAAACGATTATTAGAGGTTTGCTTGAGTCAAAACTATTTCCAGTATGATAATGTTGTTTACCAACAAAAAGAAGGATTACCAATGGGAGCCCGTACAAGTCCACTTATAGCCGACATTTTTGTAGATTTCTTAGAAAATAAAATATTTGGATCAAATTCGGTTTTATTAAAATATATATTTTTATGGAAGAGATACGTGGACGATATATTTTGCATCTTTACCGGTACTGATCGACAATTAAAGCTGCTCTTAAATTTTATAAACTCGTTTCACCCTAAGATTCAGTTCACATTGGAAATAGAAAAGGAAAAAACACTTAATTTTTTAGATTTAAAATTGACAATAGTAAATAATAAAATTGAATTTGATATATATCGTAAACCGACCTATACAGATACAACTATCCACAATACATCCAACCATCCAGCATCCCATAAACATTCCGCTTATCATTCCATGGTCCATAGATTACTAAATATACCACTATCATCAAATAATTTTAATAAAGAACTAAATACAATAAAACAGATTGCATACAATAATGGTTATAACAGTAAATTGATAGACTCTATTTTAAATAAAAAAATAAAAAATATTAACGTCAATAGATACCTACATAGTTATAATACAAATATCAAAAAAGATGAATATAGATGGAGACGCATATTGTTTGTTAATAATTTATCCCAATTAGTCTCAAATTTCTTACCAAAAGACATAAGACCGGCATTTTACACTGACAATAATATTGGAAAAAGTTTAATGAATTCCAAAGATAAAGATAATAAAATGGAAAACTCCGGCGTATACCAACTGACATGTGGAGACTGCTCTGCAGTCTACATAGGAAAAACAGGACGGAAATTTGAGACTAGAGTAAAAGAACATATTAGATGTATAAACAATGATAATTTTTCAGAATTCGCAGAACACTTAGTACTTAATGATCATCAATTTAATATGCAATTGGGAACAAAAATTTTACACGTCAACAAAGTAGGTCTCCGTCTTGATAATTTAGAGTCACTAGAAATTAAAAAGTGTATTAATTCAAAACAGAACATAATAAACAATCAGTTAAATTTATCTTTCAGTCCATTATTAAATATGTTTCCTTTTACTTCTAATCCTTCAGCCAATCGGACCCACCCTGCACAAGACCCAACCCTAAGTACCCCCACCCTACCTCTACCTCCGCCCCCATAGATTTCTTGTAAGCACGTCGTCACATTCTGTTTCAGTTGAAAGTTAGCCTGATGAGGGAACGGTTAGTTCCGAAACCGGTCGCATCGTTTCAACCAAAAAACGTGGTTAATACAAAGTTATATCTTTAAATTTAATATATATATATATATATATATATATATATATATAATTGAATATAGGAACAGTATAGCCAACAAATAATCTATAGCATCCCTTGAGTGATCTTGTGTCACTAAACGGCGTATTATAAATTATTATTACTATACCAAGTAAAGATAGCTTATTAAAAAATCGAATAGTCATGCCATGTTCCTCTCTAGGCAGGTAGAGACGACAGAAAGCAACGCATTCCTGTCCTGGCATATAAAAAACACACAATATACATGTTTTTATCAGTTTTGTATAGCTGACCTTTGCCTGTCATTACATTCTTTTCAATTTTAATATATTCATTCTTTCAATATTAATATATTCATTCTTTCAATTTTAATATATTCATTCTTTCAATTTTAATATATTATTCATATTTTGAATCTGTTGACCTAACAAAGTATTTTGTATTGTGTTCTCTTCTTAAGAAGCGAGTACACAGTGGTCGACGATGGCCCACTGCAGGCCATCGCCATTGTGTTCATTCATTCATTCAGCTAATTGTGCCTCATGGCGTACAAATGACAGTGGGCCATGCGTCGTGGCGGTTTTTTGGGCACACTTCAAAGGGATCGTGGCGTAGTCTGGCCGGTGGTGTTCACACAGTGGCCCGTTGTTCAGTTTGTCACCGACCGCACGACGGGGTAGAGCGCTTAAAGTTTGTCTTTATCATGGAGTAACGAAGAAACATTTAAATTTATAGAGTTATATCAATATGAACCAAAAGTATTAGTATTAAAAGTATTATTAATAAGTACTTAGGTCTATTTTAGTATGAATAAAAAATATTACAATATGTGCATGGTGAATGTTTTTTTTTTCAAACCCCAGACAAAAGAATTTCTATTTATAAATAAAATAGTACAATATTTTTTTATGTTTAGGTACAACATAAAAACTTTTAGTTAACATTGTGACATAATTGCTGTCCAAACATAAAATACAAACAGACGATATATGTTTTATTTGTAACTTCTTGCACATATAATTTGTACCTATACTGGCGAGTTTATTGCCAAATGGCAATTTCTTCCAACCAACCAGAATTATTCCGGTACACACTCATATAGCATAGACATCTTTTATTACTTTGTTCCGGTACACACTCATATAGTAGTTGTACGCAGTACCTATACAAATAAATTGCCGTGGTCGAGATTACTTGGACGTCTACCGTCAGTGCCTCGCTATGCAGTAATGAGCCATGGACCATTTTGTGAACACCTTTTCACTGACAGGCGTTGATGGCCTGGCATGGCGCATGGCCGTGCATGGGCCATTGTGTACTGGAAGCTTTAAATAAAGAGGTATCATCATATCGAGTTTTCTGTAACACCTGAATTGTTTATAAATAAATAAGTTCCATCATGCCGATTCCTTATTTGGGGCAGGCAGAAAGAAACAAACGCCACTCTTCTATCTTGACATACATGTTTTGCCTCATTTACATGTTCTCCTATTATTCTGACTTCATATATTCGCATCTTTTAAAATCTCATTTATATGATCATGCCAACACTTTCTCGTCCGACCCCTACATCTCATTCCAGCCTAGTATAGGTACTTTCTTTGTCAGGTGTTGTTCAATAGATTATAAAATTTGTGTAATATCAAATTGTACAATATAAATTAAGGTGTTTGACACTAACTTATTAGTGATTATTATTCAGCAATTAAACAAAATTTATAACAATTATCACTGTATACACAAGACAATGATAATTCAAAAAGTCCACTTCCTTGACCCCTTGCTAAAATTTATATGTTCCGAAATTGGAACTGGTAAATGCAATATTATAACAAATAACTGATAAAGAAACCGTTAACATATGACAAAATATAAATCAAATACAAAGTACATACACACACAGATGGTAGTAATGTAATTAAGTAATTAAGATGGCTGAACACAACAGAGAAATACCAAAATGAAAGGCAATGTTAGTCAGAAGGAAATAAAAATTGATTTATGTTATTATTCAAATTAGCACAGGGGACGAGGGTATTAATATTAAAATATTATTGAACTATGAAACTAAAAATAGAAGAGGAAAATTATTATTTGGGTGGAAAAGACTAATGTGTCCGTACCTGAGGATAAATTGGTAGATTAAGGGGAATAATCTAATGATATATGCTTCTGTGTGGGCTAAAATAAATAGTTGAATAATATTGAATAATGCCAATTAAAATTCCAAAGCAAAGGGTTTTAAGATGTGATAATAAATAAAATTGATAACAGAATATATAAATCTAAAATCAGAAAAAAATTAAAGTCAGATTATTGACAAAATATTAAACCAAGATATAAAACAATAATTATGACTAGTTGCATGTAACACATGAGATCCAACTCTCGATAGCGATAGTATGTAAAGTTGAAGAATAAGTACCAAACTATTAACCCATAAATCAAAATTATTGAATATTTTAAGATACTTTGTTTTCTATACAGCACATGTAGGTATGTTTATCAAGATAGGACAGTATGGAGGTCAGTCCTTTTTTCTACCCAGAATATGAAAACAGCATGATGGTATGTATGTATGTTTGGAGATTTAAGTATCAAACTATTAAGTCTTCTTACATATATTATTGTGTATAGGCGACTGCCATACAAATTTTATGAAGCAATGTCGTCACTAAATTCAATTTTTATAAAAATTGTTAAAAAAAATATAGAAAATATTACTATAATGTACACATTTTTATAGAAAATTAAATTATCTAGTTTACATGTTTCGGCATTTTTCGATATTTTTAAAAGAAATGGAAATAAAGGCAGTTAAAGACAAAAATTTGTCATACCAATTTTTTGTTTCTTAATAAAAACAGTTTGAGAAACCCTGGAACTGTTTTTCAAAATCCATTTCGAGATACTATATTTGACTATATTTGTACAAAATTTCAGCGTTCTGGCTTTAATAGTTTTTGAGATATGTGGACAAATGCTATAAAAATTAAAACAAAACAAAAATTCTAAATACGTATTATAAAAGTTTTGTGTACCTAAAATTGTCTATATATTCTGAAATTTTAGGGAACCCAGCGGATCCAAAGTTATAAGGGGGGGGGACAGACACACAAAACTCACAAAAAAAGGTTCTACTCCGAATGTTCCTTCATACATGTGTCATGGATTTAAACTGCCTCTTCCTACAAAAGAATTTCATTCTCTTGAACGAATCGACAGTTGGAATATTAATTCAATTTATTGTCAAATACATTGCTTAAATATATTATTATTGGTAAAATATGTAAGTTATCACTTGGGTCTTTAATTATTTTTGTGAAAAAGTGAAGTGTAAAAACATAAAATTCAGATACTTTAATAACCTGGAACTTGTTATTACAAAAATCATTTATGTTCTTTCCAATTACACCAATTGAATAAACAAAAATCAAAAAGTTTAGTATTGAATCTTTAATTTTAGAGATTAATTTAATTAAGTATTATATACTTAAAATTAAAATAAATTTATGATTGATTTAATTACATATGTTTCATAAAATAAAATAAAAATAGTCAAGTATTAATTGAAAAGGGAATAAATATACATATATATATATTCAAGGACGATAGATAAGATTAGAGTATCTAACCGCAATTAATAATACATATGAAATATAATAAAACACATACTCCATTGATGAAACATAATCCATTGTAAACTGCCCCATCACAAAAACAAACAAATATCTTTAAATTAACAAAAAATATTAAATGCAGTAACCATCCAGTTATATGTGCTGTCAATCAAAGACTAACGACAAAATTAAATATCAGTAATCTAAAATACTATCATAATATTATCAATAGGATGCACGTGTATACAAAGATGTTGTATATCTCTTGTTTTTATTTAGTGTTCATGTATGAATACATACAGTGATAAATTGCTGATAAACATTTATACACATCACTATTATTAAATAAATTTGGTTTACTGCACGAATTATTTAATCAAATCAATTCATTTATTAAAATATTGAATACATGTATGTTTATCTTAAACATTCTTGTCAAATATTTTAACCAATTGAAATGGGTTAACTGGAATACTCAGAAAGACTGAAAAATGTATAACTTCCAACCTTGCAGGAACGCCGGAATCTAGGAGATACGATCGACGCCCATAAGATCATAAATAGCTGTAGTGATTTTGATAACTTTTTAAGATGAATCAAAATCCATAACTGAGGGAACACTATCTAAAGCTAAATAAGACATCCTTTTCCCTGAATCCCAGGAAAGCATTTCCTGACCAATAAATGAGTTTACCAGAGAAAGTTGTGTCTGATAGTATACTCAACCAACTCAAGAATAAGTATATTGGATTATTTATATTATATAAAGAAGCATATGATACAGACCCATCAGCAAATAGCGCCTGCCTGTTCAATAATTATTATCTCATATCGTGCCCTCTATGGCAAACTAGCGAATCTGCAAAAAATAAATTTTACAGGAGAGCAAAAACAAACTTTGACACTCTATGTAAAATCCATTTTATAACGCAGTTAACACTGGCTAAAAGTGCCAGAGAGAATCAAGTACAAATTATGTTTGTTGACTTTCAAAGCGATCCATGGCATGGCTCCCACGTATCTTTCAGACTTCTGCATCCCTCTCACCGTAAACGAGCGACAACAAACACTTCGGTCAGCCACCACATCCGTGATTGGCAAGTTGACTGAAATAAATAGAGTCAACACTTCATCCTTCGGTGAGCGTGCTTTTGCTGTGGCCGGACCAGCCTCGTGGAATAAACTACCACCTGAACTGAGGCAAATCGACAACTTAGCACTATTCAGGAAACACCTAAAAACTCACTTCTTCCGCGAGTCTTACAATATCCCCTAATATATTCAAAGCGCCCTTGAGGTGAGGTTATCACAAAAACGGCGCTATAAAAATAATTTATTTATTTATTTATATAATTTATGTACATGTGTACAAAGGCAGGTTTATTGCCATAAGGCAATTTCTTCCAACCAACCCGAGCAACGTGAAGTCTCTTAGTTAAATTGGTACAGTACTAATTAAGTGTGAAATAAATTGATAAAATCCTAATTTATTATTAACTTTTTTTCTAAGCTTAATGGAATAGTAAAAAAAGTAGATAGTAAAATCAAACAATTTATCAACTTAAAAATATAAATTGAATATTATTGAATACGAGTTTATTCAGCCCAGAGATGCGATGATAATTGCATGGGAAATAACTTTAAATAAATTTCTCCCCATCAAGAAAATGACTCTATATAGCTGATTTATTTAAACGATCACATACATTTAATGAATATTTTCCATAGGTACAAATAAAAACACATTCAACTATTTTATCTTTGTTAAAGAACAATAAATGAATAATGTGAACTTCATCTATTATTTTTTGATAAATTAATCAGGGAAATAATACTATAATAAAAATAAAATGTTTAACAAACTCTGATTAGGATTAATATTGAACAAGAAATAATTGACAAATAGTGCAAATTTTTCTTTTAAATATAAATTCTTACGCCTCCATGTCCTGTACATAATCCATATAATTATTACAAATGCTGCATGAATGCATGGCCATACCGAAAACTCAAATAAGTTTAAATCAAAGTTAACATTTGATGCACAATTTTTAAATAATTTAATGTGTACCTTATTACTGTAGCAATAATATTATGGATGTAGCTTACCAAATTGTTTTTCAAATTGGCGCAAATTTTCAATTTTTATAAATTTTAAGCTCAACACTGACGGCAGGTAAGTTTTTAGAAATCAAATAATGTAATTTGCTTGGAGGAGTAGTAATTTGTTTCCTTTTTCAAGTATTCACAATGAATCGCGTAAAATAATATCACATCACATTCTTATTTATTTTGTTTGTTGAAGAATTTTTGACACTATCCAGCTGATTCTTTTGTGACAAAAAAAACTACTTTCTTTTTCTTACTTTGAGATTTTTAAGGATAATTATTACTAAAAACAACAACCAATTCTTGTTTATAACTGTATCATATTTACCTACTACAAGACAATGCCTTAGTTTCGTGACGTCATCATTATGAGGCAACCTCCATGTTATGAGGCTTGTGTGTGTACCTGTCAAACCTAACATTCGCATACGTAATTCGTAACGATATGCAAATAGTATTTATGAAAATATACATTAGAGATCATTCTTTATTATATAAATAGTAAATATATGACTAGGTACATGTAATACATGAGATCCAACTGTCGATAGCGATAGTATGAAATCCAAATCATTGAATATTTTAAGATATTTAATTTTTTTTACAACACATGTAGGTATGTATGTCAAGATATGACAGTATGGAGGTCAGTCCTTTTTTCCTACCCGGAATATGAAAACAGCATGATGGTATGTATCTATGTTTGGATATTAAGTATCAAACTATTAAGTATTCTTATATATTGTGTATAGGCGACTGCCATACAAATTCTATGAAGCGATGCCTGTCACTAAATTCAATTTTTATAAAAATTGTTAAAAAGCATGATGGTATGTATCTATGTTTGGATATTAAGTATCAAACTATTAAGTATTCTTATATATTGTGTATAGGCGACTGCCATACAAATTCTATGAAGCGATGCCTGTCACTAAATTCAATTTTTATAAAAATTATTAAAAAGAATTTGAGATGTACTACTACAAGAGAGGAAAAGTCGCAGTCACCTACCCCACTCCATAGGGAACGTTATAGAACTAAGTGTCTGTTCATCCCCGGAGCGGCTGCTCGTCGGACGAAACAAGAACTACCACCATGCATATTTCATACCACTGCCACTAAGAGTCCAACCACATCCGTGAATCATAGCAGGGGTTACCCTCCCAGCAACTCCACGAACAACAGACTGCCACAGGGAGCCTTCGCCACGCCCGTAGTACTTTCAGTTCTTCGATTTCCACACCAGGCGCAGCGTCAGCTGCACCTGTCTCGTCATCAACTCGGGTACCGCCGAGTGGGTCGTGCCGACCAATCATCACGGGGGGCTCCTCCACCCCTTAGTACTCATGTTGGCGAATTTCAGGTACACCACCGGACAGTACTTTCAGTGCTTCGATTTCCATCGCCCGATGATGCAGACTTACTCATCGCCACGTTTGATGAGTCACCGCCGAGCGAGGCATTAAGGCGTCTGCCCTGCTCTTCCATAGGTAAGAATTGAAGAGGGCACTGACCTGTTGCCCAGAATCCTAGGGTGGGGCTGCAGCCACCATCAACTTTACTGGCTAGGCCCCTATGGCCGCAACCTAGCCCCATAACTACTACAATGTTAATATTTCCTATAGCAAATTAAATTATCTAGTTGGGGTGTTTCGGCTTTTTTCACCGGGGGGACGAAGAAGAATTGAAAGGCCGAAGCTTCGATGGCTGGACGAAGTAGTGAAGGATTCAAGAAACATCGACAGTAATGGAGACGGGCTCTGCAGGAGGCTAAGATTCAATCTGCGTTGTAGAGCCACAGATAGAGTATAATAACATATTATTCAAACCTACCCCTGGTAAACACGAGTAAACCAGCGACATCTTGAAGTACTTGGTTGTTTATTTTCAGTGGTTTGGCAGCAAATACAAATAAAAGAAACCGCAAATAGAGGAGGTCGCGTCAGGAAGGGTCCAAAGCTATGTTGGAAACCGCGTGTATCAAGCGGGTTTAATTGATGCAACCTTGATTTAACTAATGAAGAAACTAAAGATGTTACACATTTCGGTATAAGATAAACAAGTAAGTATAGATAGTTTTTGTGTTTTCACGCTGGATCAATGTGACGATTAAGATCTTTAGAAGTTAGCCATTTTATATTGTTTGCATGTTGAATTAATATTGCACAAAGCACGTTTTAGCTGTCCGAGAAGGAATACATAATAAAAATAAAATAAACCTTTATTTTATTTATTTATTTTCTCTCAGAAAGCTACAGCTATAATTTATTTATTTTACACTAAATTTCTTGTATAAAAGTTGAGCCAAAAGTGCTTTCTTCAATTTAAATTAATGATTATACAGTAATTGAAAAAATCATAAGAAAATACATGATAAAAGAAAATTTAAAAAGATAGATAAAAAACAAAGATATGCTCATATACAGTTAACGAGTATGTTTCAGGAAGAGGAGGAGGGATCTTTAGTGAATGAAGAGGGGATTGGTAGATTGTGTATCAGAGTTTAAGAACATCTTTATCTGTTTTTGATAATGTTGTAAAGTGTCATGAAAATATCAGTATGTTTGAAATGTGTATTATTATGTCGCTGAATTCTAAACATGGCTGAAAAATATCTGTAATTAGTGTGGCATACTGGTATATGTGGAATAAATTTTGTGAGCGGGTATGTCTATTCAGTATATGGAGTGATACAGTTTTGAGCATGCCAGGGGAATCGATCAAGTTATTGCAAATTTTATATAGTAATATTTGGTCAAAGAAAAGTCTCCTGTCCTGCAATCTATTCATGTTGAAATTTCGGGTAGTACTACTGGTATTATAACTAGTTGCATGTAACACATGAGATCCAACTGTCGATGGAAATAATATGCATAATTGTAGAATACCTTTTAATCCTCTCCTAGATCCTTTTGATTCAGATACACCATCATTCACATATTTTTATTAACTCTGTATTATTAATGTTACATATTCTGTTCTTCATGTCTTATTTAATGTATTTTTGTAATTGTGACTGTTTGTTATCATAAATAAATACGTACCAAACTATAAACACTTAAACACAAATTAAAAAATATTTTAAGATATTTTGTTTCTATTTATTACATGTAGATATATATGTCAGGATAGGATAATATGGAGGTCAGTCTGTTTTCATACCCAGAATATGAAAACAGCATGATGTATGTATGTTTGTACATAGATTAAGTAGGTGTCAAACTATTGAGTGAGATATTGTGTAGTGTTTACTGCCTGACAAATTGTATGAAGCAATGTCGTCACTAAATTCAATTCTTATAAAAATTATTAAAGAAAAATGAGATGTACTACTACAATGTTTATATTTTTATAGAAAATTAAATTATCTAGTTGAATTGTTTCGGCTTTTTTCGATATTTTTAAAAACTTAAGATATATAGGCAGTTAAACACATAAATTTATAATAAAAAAAATGTTTTCATTAATAAAAAATGTTTGAGAAACTCTGGATTTTTTTGAAAAAAAATGGAGATTTTTTATCTGTCTATATTATGCTTTTATGGTTTTTGAGATGTATGTAAAAATAAAGTAAAAATTCAAAAGTTGATAACCCTTGACTGAAACAAATATATTGCGCAAAAGTACGTTTATCCGGCCCTGTGAGAAGACCTTTATTTTTCCTTATGGATGATATGATCGAGTTATTTAAATTATTATTTTTGAGTTTAATCACTATCGGTTTTGGGCGTGAATCTTAGGTATTTGCAAAAGGTATTCGAGA
This sequence comes from Molanna angustata, assembly GCA_963576475.1. Taxonomy (NCBI): domain Eukaryota; kingdom Metazoa; phylum Arthropoda; class Insecta; order Trichoptera; family Molannidae; genus Molanna; species Molanna angustata. The sequence continues at coordinate 9,720,997 of OY754976.1, read as the reverse complement.
AGCATATATTATTTATGTCTTTCTCTCTTAGGCCACTATCTAATGATTTAGCAATGTTTATAATTATATCAACAGGTGATTCATTCTTCCTTTCAGGGATACCGTGAATTTCGATGTTGTCCCGTCTGTTTGTTTTATGATTGTCTGTTTTCTTTGACGATGCTTTCAGACAACTCTAATAGAATCGATGTATTTTAATTCAATAAAAATTTAATCAAATCTTTGTTTCAATGTTATCCAATTATTTGTATGATTTAAATATTGTAAGAGTGATATTAGAAAAATATTTATATTGAATATAAATACTTCCTAGTAATATTTGATTGAATAATATCAAAATTGACAAAGAAATCGTAACACGGATTGATTAAAAAATCTCTATAGTATAGAATACATAAGTAAAAAATGCATGCATATCAAATATTGTAAAAAGATTAAAATATAATAAATCGAAGTCAGAGAATATTGCGATGTGTATGTCAATATGCTTAAACAAGATAACTACATATATATGAAAATGAGAGTTTTTTTTATTGATAGTATTAGTAGTAGTCAGGATATATCAAAGTTTAGATCAATATCAAAGATTCTAATTTAGAAGAATTCTTAGGACATGAACGAATGGCGAAATATCCAAAGAAATTGAATAACAAATGAATGTGTTGACACGACCTCTCCTGTTCGCCTTTTATTTATTTTGAATTCGACGCCAAAATCAACAGGCAACACTGATGGAACAACATGAAAAGACGTGACACCTGGAGTGCCGAAATGGATCGGCGCAGCACTGTTCGGCGAAAGATCCGCCTTCCTGGATTGATGCGGATGCTGAGTTTGGAAAGTGCTGAGGTTGCTTCGCCGATAGCCTGTCCCCTTCGCCCATCGACGACGGTCCATTCCGGCATTGAAGATTCATCAGCACTCTCATCGCCGTGAAGAAAAGAAAATATTGTGTGGTGCGCAAGAAAACCAGAATAACAATATCTGTGATATTTTTTTGGTGATAATATTTCGGCTGTTTTTTTATTCTAATTTATTAAATATAATTTGCAACGTCTAGTTTTTTTTGAAAAATTTGAAATTTTACTACGTGATGTGGCCGAAATCCGTTCCGACATTTCATTCTAGTCTAAAATTTGCTATATACAGTCGGACCACGAAATGTGGTGAAATTGTTATGTGAATAATAAAGTGGACATATTATTCGTAGACAATTTCAACATAAAGTAAGCTAGTCCTCCAAACGTCTTGGGAGGAGGGTATCTGTAATTTTTTTTTTTTTTTTTAATTTACACAATTTGCATTTGGTTATATAAATTTTGCACTAAACTGTATGAACAGTTTGTCAGTGCAAGCTACTCTCGTACACTATAATTATATTGTTAATCAACCATCAATATGTCTACACATATATAGAACATTATTATTTTTTTTTACCATTTTACAATGAGAATAAAGCACAAACAGAACAAAATAAAGTAAATTAAAAACGCAGCAATGAAAACAAGGCAAGTCAGAACAAATATAAAAACATCTAAAGCAATGAAAATTAAGCATGTTAGGTGTAAAATTGTTTTAAAGAGATTTTTATTTTTTTCTTGTCTTTCATCATAGTACCCAGTATATGTTTAGGTACCTAGTTTATTGAATAATTTCGGTATTATTTTTGCCTTAGTTCTGTCACCGTAAAAGTTATTTGTTTTTGGTATTGTCAGTAAGTCGTTTGTTATTTGTCAAGTTGTATATTTGTGAGTTATCTTTAATTTAAATTCATCCCTGTAAAGTTCTTCCATGGTAAGTAAAACATTTATCTTTTTGTCAACTGGTAAAATATTACATAGTTTAAAAATTTCGTTAGTGTTATTTCTGTATGCCTCCAATGTTCTTTTTGTTGCAATTATTTTTAAAAATCTTATTTGTAGCTGTTTAATTTTGTTAAGGTAAGTTTTATATGTGCGTCCGTAACTACTTAGCCCTAACCAGTAGTTAGTGTGTTCTATGGCCCTAACTAACTACTTAGGTGTGTCTGTAATGTACCTACCATTAATAACACAAACAATTTTGTTAATTAACATAATGTGCAACTAATGATAAATATGGAGTAAACATAGATGGGTCGATGGCAGAGCGGTTTGCTCATTGCGTTAGTAATCCAGAGGTCGCGAGTTCGAATCCTGCCTCGACCAATTTCGTTCACCTTTCGTTTCGTTCGTTCGCGTTTCGTTCCCTAAAATAAGCATTTATGCTTATTTTAGGGAACGTAGGAAGATGTATATGTACTTATTTAACAAGGATGTAAATGTACTTGGCTCCACACTACATTCAGGAACTGTGCCAAAGGAATGTTCCATCAGGGAGGAAGCTTACGCTGAGATCGTCTGAATCACAGAGTACCAACTCTTTGAAGGAATTGGACAGAGTCAATAAGGCGGCTTACTACTATCGCGGTTTTAGTGTGAATGGGCCTATAAAATGGAATTAATTGCCTCTTGGCATACGTGGAGCTCAGAACATTGACACCTTCGGTAAACTTCTTAAGACTGCCTTGTTTCGTAGAGCCAAAAAATAAGCTACAGCGCCCTTGGAATGATCTTGTATCACTAAACGGCGCTTTATAAATTTTTTTTACGGCGCTGGCCGATTTACTAATGATATTAATAACAATTAAGCACTACAAATAATAACACTCAATTATTATTATTACCATTATACACTTCCTCAAAGGAATTAGCAGATCAATGCGTAAATTGTAAATTATTCAAAAGAGCAAAATAAAATGCAACAAACGCATCATCAAGCTTTCAATTGGGAATAGTTCACCCATCCAGATACTTAACATATCAAAGGATTAGGCTCTGAGGAGGTCTCTATACTACCTAACAACCCTACTGATTCCCGAATATTAACGTTTAAAAAATCTTTAACGATTCTACATGTATTCATAATTACCGTTTTTTGCATTTTTATTATTAAATTTTTCGATAAATCTATAATTTCTAAATTACGGATTAACGATTTTGGAATAATGCCAGTGGCTGAAATAATGAACGGTAATATTATTATTTTACGAGAATGCCAAAGTCTTTTAATCTTGTTACCTAAAGCGGTGTATTTTCTAATTTTTTCATCAAAAGTTTTTATAATATTACTAGAATTTGGAATAGCCACGTCGCAAATATATGTTATTTTTTTAATTTTATCATGTTTTATTAAATCGGGTGTGTTATGTTGAATTGACCGGTCAGTTAATATTGTTTTATCGTAATAAAGCGAAATATTATTATTTTCTGAAAATGAAATCGGATTATATTCATAATATGGTTTTATGTTTATCGCGTCAATTAATTTATATTTAATAGCTAAATTTTGATATATTATTCTTGCTACTTGGTTATGTCTAAATGTATATTCTGATTGTGCGAGAAAAGAACAGCCCGATATTATATGCTCGATTATTTCCGGAAAAGCCAAACATTTCCTACAACTATCATCAACTACATTTATGTCTTTTATTATATATTTTTGATAATTTTTAGTTTTTATTACTCTATCCTGAATCGCTGTTATAAAACCTTCTAAACCCGCGTCCAAACCACCAATACTCAACCATTTGTTTGATCAAATTTTGTCAACATAAGGTTGGTTGAGAAATTTTGGATGTATAGAATAAATTATTTTATTTAGCCACGAATTTAGAAGGTCCTCATTTATATTTATAATATTGTTAGTGGAATTCTCGTAATTTAAATTTAATGTTGTTAAATTTTTGTCCGCCTCACAGATTACTTTATGCATTAAAGAACTATCAGATTTTTTGTGAAAGAAAGTTTTTAGCGATTCGATTTTTGATTATTATGTAACGCTGTTATTTTTATTATACCCCTACCTCCTAAATTCCTAGGCAAATTGATTCATTCAATCGCGGAATTAGGATGATGACAACGAAATTTAGTTAAACGCGTTCTAATTGTTCTTTTTAAACTATCTAAATCTGTTTTTGGCCATTTAGTAATTCCAAAAGAATATGTCAATATCGGTATTGCCCAAGAATTAATAGCTTTAGTTAAGTTTTTAGCTGACAGATTGCATTTTAATATTTTCGTAATCCTATCTTTAAATTTTATATTAATATCAAATTTTATTTTAGTGTGGTCTAATTGTTAGACTGCGGATAACCTAGATATTTATAAACCTCTAACCCTTTCAAACTATCTATTTGAAAATTTCTTTGAATATCACCACCCATTTCTAGTATTTTACCCTTTTCGAAATGTAAAGTTTTACATTTATCTAAACCGAAAGACATTCTAATATCATCTGAAAATGCTTTTATTATCCTAATCATTTTTTTCCAATTCTGAATCAGATTTAGCATATACTTTTATATCATCCATATATATTAAGTGCGAAATTTTAATATTAGACCGTGGATGACCGTTAATTTTTATTCTATACTTAGATTCATTTAACATTTTAGAAAGCGGATTAAGAGCTCAACAAAACCAAAGTGGATTTAATGAATCTCCCTGAAAAATTCCGCGTTTAATTTTAATTCCTAGAATAGATATTTTATAAGAATTTAAATTTATTTTTAAATCTGTATTCCAGCCTAACATAATACATTTTAAAAAGTTTATTAACATTGGGCTAATTTGGTATATTTCTAATATTTTTATAAGCCACGAGTGCGGTACACTATCAAAAGCTTTTTATAATCAATATAATATCCTACATGTAAATAACGATTTTTAGTTTGTATTTGTTTAAGAATTACCGAATCAATTATTAGTTGTTCTTTACATCCTAAATATTTTCTACGACATCCTGTTTGTTCTTCCGATAAAATATTTTTTTCATCTACGTGTTTATAAATTAAATCCGTCATACAGGAAGTTAAAATTTTATAAATCGTAGGTAAACATGTTACCGGTCTAAATTGAGAAGGATTATTAATATTTTCATTTTTAGGTAATAAATATGTTATTCCTTTAATAAGAAAATTTGGAATATTTTGAGGATGTCGTATTAATTTTGATAAATTTTTAGCCAAAAGTTGATGTAAAGAAGTAAAACGTTTATACAAAAAGTTATTTTTTCCCTCGCAACCCGTGGCTTTCCAGTTATGAGATTTTTTTAATATTTTTTGTAAATAAATCTAAAGTTATTTCAGAGAAACTCATTTCCTCCACATAAGCAAAATTCAGCTCTTCATATTTTATCCACGGGCCCGAATTATGTTTTATATCGTTACTCCAAATTTTGCACCAAAAATCGCGAATATCTGATTCAAAGGTTAATGTTATATTATTATTAGTATTACTATTTTGACTATCTAATTTGGAATAAAATAATTTTTCATTTTTTTTAAATAATTTATTATTATTATTTTTATTATGTATATAATAATATCTTGTAAGTCTACTAGATTTGACTGCTAATTTTTGCTTTAAAAGATCTAATAAATCATTTATTATATGTATGTTATTTGAGCTAAGTACATTATTATACCCAAAATTTACCCCAATTTTGCCTACATGTCTTAATATACTTCTACTTCTGTTCACATTTTTGAATTCTATAACCCTAGCAATACTACTTCTCAATAACGTTACATCCCTTTCTAATCTAATTTGCCAATCAGGTTTTTTATATCTATGACTATTTTCATTATTTAAATTTATTTTAATGCCTAGAGCTTCATAAACCGTTATAGCGCTAGCATATATTAATATGTGTAAATCTAAAATATTAATATTGTCATGTATTATTTTTGGTAAAATTATATCATTTATGTCGGATATTAATTTAGATAATTTTTTGGACTTATTTAATTTATATAATTTTGGTCTATTTATAGGACCTACATCTATATATCTATTTATATTATTAATTAATTAATTTGCTAACGCTATAATATTGAAACATTCAACTCCCTAATATTTAGAAATATATTTTGATTGGATAATTCTAATGATATATTTAAATTTTCTTCTAATAAAACATTATCCGCAGTCATATTTTGTAAACTATTATCATCTTAATTATTTTCATTAATATTTTGAAAATCTAAATTTTCACGTTGCAATCTGTCACCTATATCACCTATCAATCTGTCACCTATATTTCGCGTTTAGTCTGCTATTGTATTCAATAAACAATTTCTTTTACAAGTATTGTTTAATGTGAAGAGCCCCTTTTATATGTCTATGAGATACATATTATTAAAAATATATGAAGCTTTTTATCCTCTTTACTACCGCTAGGAATTTATATATTTTGGAATCATTAAAAAAGCTTATAATAATTTAATTATGTTTGTTAGAGATATCTATTTGATTCCTCTCCTTATCTTTATCATAGACAATGTATGCCTAGAGATAAAATGTTATAAAAGAAAACTACCTACAAGCAGTCTAGACCTTCAGTACAGTGAGTTACCTTCAAGAGATCACAGTGCACTTCACGTACATATATGTTTTATGTTTACCTTCGTTTTAATATTTTCTACATGGTTTAATTTGCTTCAAATTCATAGTTCTTCGTGCGGTGTATTGTGTCCTGTGCTTCAAATCATTAAGAAACTTCAAGTACAATAAATTTACCTTCATTGTTCTATGCTCCCTTTGAAATATTGCCTAACTTCCATTCCCGATTTTAAACCATTTCATACAGTCCATTTGTACCAAAAATGTCTACCAATTGATTTATGACGTTTCTTTAACCTATCAACTTGTAATTATTTTTGATAATTTTGTATATCAAAAGATATAAAGCATTTTCTGCCTACTTCGAGGAAGATATGTTAGTAAATTTATTATTTTCGTCAAATCAATTTTGATATTTTAACATATCAACTTGTCTATTTTGACATATAGGTACAAAAAAGTTCCACTTGATGATCGCCATATTGAATCCAACTTCCCGGTTTCTATAACGTCAAACATATTAGTTTTTCAAGATAGCGCTGGGTTCACGTTCACGATCATTAAAATCTATGGAATATCATGGATATTGTAGATTTCTGCAAACAAAACGCATTTGCATTTTGGCCATAGAAAAGAGAACTTATAGAAAAGAGATTTTGGCATTTTCCCTCCTAAAGCGCTATAGCGTCGCCGAAAATGGCGTAAATTGATTTCTAATTAACCAGATTTTCGTATAAATTGTTAATATTTTTTTTAGTAAAATAACGCGACATTGTTTTCGGTTATTATAAATGCAATAAGAAGAGATATCAGATTTAAAATGGCTTCACATTTAAGTACTAAAGAAGTTTTATTGAATCTCATAGACGACATAGAGTTAATTGCCAAGTAAGTTACCTTAGATTATATATATTACGATATAAGTTACATTTCATATTGAATAAATAATTTGTTTTTAATTAGGACATTGTTTTATTTAATAAAACAGCTTTAAAGAACTAAAAATGTATATTTACCATTTAAACAATCTATATGATGCGAGAACAACGTGCGTGTGCCAATTTTTTGCAGATCTCAAAAGACTACCTTTATTCAATTTGCTTAAAAAATCCCTTTTAATGTTATGCATTCCTCGAAGAACATATTAATATAAGTTATGATTATATAATGTCGGCCTTCGTGGCTCAGTTGGTTGGGTATCTAACTGCTGATCCAAGGTTCCGGGTTCGATTCCCGGTCTGTGAGACGATTGATATCTCAAGTCTCCAGAATGTGGCAACTTGTTATTGGGTGCGTGTTTAATTAAATAATATGATTTTCTAATAATAAAATAAGAGGATATTTATTCAAAGTAATTTTGCTGACTTGCCTTCTTCTAGAGAAATAATAGAAAATTGTATTACACCCAAACCTCAGAAGATGTCTGCTGCAGAACATTCTCAAATCACTGAACTGTTGCTGGCTAAAGATGCAGAATTGAAAAAGACACTCGAATTGGCAGATGAGCAAGCTAAAATCCATGACAAAATGAACAGATTGAAAATGGAAGTCGAAAATCAGGTACCTACTTGTGCAGTTATGGATCATATTTTTAGTATTTAATGTGAGAAAGCAATTAAAAAAAAATCCATTTTGAATGGACCATTATGAAGTTGAAAATAATTATATTGTATCGTTCGTAGATTTATTTGGACAGAGTATTTAGTATTCTTAAGTTAGCAATTGCGTTGCAGAGACATCACTAACTAAATACTACGCCAAACTTAAGGTCGATGGCGTAGAATTTCACATTATTGTGTACGAAGAAAAGAGATTGATTGATTGATCATCATAATATATCGAAAATATCTCATATTTTAGTATTAAACCACTCGTAAAGTTCCTTGCGATCACCCTTACTTGATTTGCTAACTTAAGTGAGTGATTGAGCAATGAAAACATGGTTAGCATGGTTTAGGTCGGACTCTGCATTCAGTGCCCCTTTCCACCATTGTACTTTTCAACTTTTCGGTTTGCGATTTGAGATTTTCACAAAGTGCAAAGCCTTCGCGTTCCACGAAAAAAAAATCATCACTATGCGGCGTCGCCAAACATTTGCAAAGTCTTTTCAATTGACGCTAGAGACACCTAGTGATAACATAGTAGTACCGAGTGTTTCGCGCGTAGCGTGAACAAGATCATTTGACACCATTCGTTCTGTCTGTTGTGTGATTTCGTTGTTAGAAAATGAGCTGGAAAGACAATATTAAGAAAAAAATACCCGTTTTGGAGATAATTAAAGAATAGAAAGGAGTTCTTTTTGGAGCATTTAGTGACACTATCACTAATACAGTGAAAAAATAGGTGCTTCACTGAATTATTTGCTGTTGAAGAGACAATCCTTTGCTTCTCTTAGTGCTGTTCTGTACCTTAAAATATAGATGAGTAGTAAAATAATCATATAAACTTAAAAAGCGGACAAAATAATCACATAAACATAGTTTATATTAGGTACCTAAAAAATAAGAATAAATCGTGTTCTTACTCATGACATATTCACAATGAGTGCTATTTATTTGAAAATTTTCTAGGAACTGCGTGGGTAAAATATTTTCGAAATTTATCCTTTCTCTGTAATTTTTTTACAATCCCGTCTTCCTCATCCCTTTCTAACAATAATGTCTGCAACATTTTATAATAAATTTACTTAAAAATTCTAAACAAACGACTTCTACTTTCACAACTTGGCGAATGGCAAATTTGAAATGTCAAAATATTCTTTTCAATTCATTCGCAAAGTTTTTTTATGAAAAGTAGCGATGTTGGAACAGAACAGATTATTTGCTTTGCAATAGGTGTCTACTTTTCGCTTTGCAAAATGCTTTGCCAACAAGACACTTCTTCACCTCTCTCAAAACTCCAAGTTTTTTTTTTGTTTTTTTCAGACAATTTATTATACAGACAAAACATAACTCCTAAAGAGCTTGGTAATAGTTTATAAGTCCTGTCTCTTACCAATCGCAATAATTTCAATCCGGTCAATCAACAAAAAAAAAATTAGACATCATCATCTCGGATATTTATATTTTTTCGTATTAAAACTAAGAAAAATGCATATTTACATATTTTTTCTGATATTTATTCTGAAAATGGTACATATTATTTTACAAAAATAAAACAAGCATTTCTAACCCCCACTTTCACCAAGGTTCCTAAGCGGTAAAATCATTTTTTGATGTACTTAGCGTAAAATTTCGTTTCACCAAACAATCTTACTACCGTTTAGTGACGCTGGCGACTCAACTCTTAAGTGACGGTCTATTGTGGATTAAGTCATTCATCAACGTATTTTGTAACTAAAATTATTACATTTTAGCACTTATTGTTAGTTGTTTTGTGTCATAAGTGTTATATTTTATGTTATATTTGATTTTTCTATATTATCCAGATATAAAATTGAATTTTATTTAAAACAGCATAACTGATGTCAACGAAAACAATACTGGCGATATGCACAATAACACAGGTAGCTGGGGTAGAATAGCAGGTATGCGATATGTTTGTAAACATGGTATCAGGTATACAGCGCTCGCGGCCATCCACAACACTAATGCGAATATACCTACTGATGAGATCAAAGTATTACTTTTTTTTATACAATTTCAAAAACATGTAAAAATTGTGAACTACACACTGAATAATATTTGATTGTTATTTTACTAAAGGAAACAAGATAAATTATGTGTTCTTGATTTTTAAATATTTCTATATAATTTAACTTGAGTTCGTATTCCTGTACACCGGAAATTTAAGGAGAGTTGAGCCTAGGGCTCAATTAAGAATGTTGGTTTTTAGTTGGTGAAATGAAAATTCACTGAGTGATGCACTCAAGGATTTGAGCTCTGAGCAGGTAGTTAGTTGATGATCCATTTGATATTCCTTGGTGAACACGGCCATAAGCTTTTCAAGTCTGGTGGTGAATTTTGAAAACTTGAGTAGTGTGATAAAACAATCGTTACATATGGATTTCTTCACACATTTTTTGCAATTTTATTTTGTTTTTATATATTTTTAAAACAATTCTGCCAAAACAAAATATTTAAAAATTAACTTTCCCACATAAAAACTGAATTTAGTGACGACATGGTTTCATACAATTTGTAAGGCAGTATACACTACACAATATCTCATTAAATAGTTTGATTCCTACTTAATCTACAAACATACACACATACCATCATGCTGTTTTCATATTCTGGGTAGGAAAAACAGACTGACCTCTATACTATCCTATACGGACGTACATATCTACATACATGTCTTATATAGAAAACAAAATATCTACAATATTTATCAATTTGTGTTTATAGTTTGGTACGTATTCTTCAATTATACACATACTATGTCCTATTCTGATTCGTTTCAGAGTACGAAAACGTCTGTAACCAACGGGCGACCATGGATAAAAGGATTTTGTTCGCGCGGTGTGATGTAATGAGTCCCGTATAAATGCAAGCACCTTTTTTACATTTCTCATGTACAATTTAGACGAATCAGAATTGGATATATTATCGCCATTGACAGTTGGATCTCATGTGTTACATGCAACTAGTAATTTTAGATGGGTCGGTGGCAGAGCGGTTAGCGCGCTTGGCTAGTAATCCAGTGGTCGAAAGTTTGAATCCTGCCTCGACCGATTTCGTTCACCTATAGCACAAGCATTTATTTGCTTATTTTAGGGAACGTAGGAAGATGTATATGTAGTTGTTTAACAAGGACATATTATTGTGATAGGCAAGGGACAGGAAATGTAAACAATTACCAAGAGATTTGCTAGCCTGTGTTTGATTGGTCTTACAGAGTTCTTGCCTCTGGTATGATTGTATATGGTCGGAGTTTAAAGGATTGTTAGTTTGTTACTTTTCTTCATTATCAATTTAAATTACCCTTGTTAATTTTCAGGATCAAGATATTTATCAGCTTCAAAGACAGTTAAAGGAAGCAGAACAAATCCTAGCTACATCGTTATATCAAGCGAGGCAGAAGTTAGCATCAATAGTTAAGTCAAGAAAAAGGCCGGTACCCTCGGAGGAATTAATAAAATTTGCCCACAGGTATTATTTTTATTTATTTTTTTTTTTAATTTTATTATAATGTAAAATGATAGTACACAGTATGTGCATACATATTGCCTATATACACTACATACCCAAAATATTTTTCCAACATGAAAAGGTACATGATGAGGTTTGATGACGACAGCTATGTGCTCTTGGAATATACTCCTTGGATTGCTCGGCTGTTGTAGGTCAGAACTTGCATCGTAATATTTATTGTATACTTACTAAATACTAAACTAGTCTTTCTCAGATAAACCCCGAGGATTTCGATGGTGGACTATATGTTGTATTAAAAATTTCATTATATACCTAAATAAAAAATAAAAAAAAATTATAGAGAAACAAATACTGAAATATAGATATATCATGTACCTCTTATGAACTATACCCAAATATCAAAACTTATAAAAAATGTTATTAGGTATTACTATATTTAAGGCTTCAGGCTATGTCCACTATTACAATTTTCTTCGTACTTGTATACTGCCACTTGGTACACAAAGTCTACAATCATATATTCCACTGAATTCACTGAACTCGACACCATAACAGAATTATAGGTACATATATTTCAATTTCAAGGAATATGTTGTAGCTCCAAAATATTCCAACCTGGTCAGGTATCCAGACCAGACCTGAAGACTAATGATCAAAAAGGCGACATATTGTATTTCATGAAGTTTTTTTTGTTTCAAAGGATCAGCGCATCAAATGCGATATGTGCCCCCTTATCTTGGCAACCTGGTGACCCTCGACGACCTTATCCCACCGACATTGAGATGAGACAAGGTCTACTGGGGAGGCTGTGCGATCTTCCTCTCAACGGTCATGTGCCCTCACTCAGTGACCTTCATAGGATAACCACAGGAGGTAGGCGTCCTTTATTTTCATTTCCTACCATATTTTATTTTTATTAAGAGGACATCATAACCTCAAAAATCGCTTTTAGGAATATCTTTAAATCAAATCAGCATCTGCATTGATTGATGATTATGATTATGCTGATGTTCAGGTTATGTCATGACACAGCAGAGGGGGCTGGGCTTATGGTACGTGTCGTCAGCGCTTGCCAGTTTTTACTTAACTGATACATATAAGATTGCTATTGAAATAAATTATTGTTTTAATATAATTAAAACAATAATTTATTTCAATAGCAAGGAAAGCTGTTAAACTTTTGGAAATAAATTCACTTTTTGCCTAAAAATAATTCAAATATCAGCATTTTAGCTGATGTGCACCAGCAACAACTCTAGTATGTACTTAAGTATGTATGAAAGTGAATGGAATATAGTATAAATGTATGTATGTATGTAGAATAAATGTATATTTTTTATTATTTTATTTATTTTTTTATACACACAATGATAGACATTACAATAATTATTGGACCTGCAATGCCCCACTAGGAAAATAAACCTGTGTCGGGGCTAATGCATCTTGAGACAGTGACACTGTATTAGTTGATGCCAACATCAATCATTTATAAAAAATGATAATATTATAAATAATGAAAAAGATGCACATTAAGAAAAAACATATTTCCTTTTACCAGAGTGCAAGCACTCGTGTGTAATGGAGACAATTAAATACAAAAGACACAAAATATAAAGATACATAATTATAATATATACGAAAAGAAGATGTCAAATTTAATAAGTTTAATTTTTTTTTTATTTCATTCTATTCAATTGCCAGTCTCAAATCTGTTTCCAGTTGGTTGAACCACACCACCCCATTAGTGCTGTGCAAAACTTATATGTGTTAACTTGTATGTAGTATAAATGTATATAATGTAGTATAAATTCCCCGAAAAATAATATATTGTGTCATAGAGAAATCTTTTTTGTGCTTAAAGAGTACATAAAATGAAAGTGAATGTTCAAGTCAGGGTGGCAAGTCCGGTCAAATGGCGAAATCAAAAATCTCTTGATAATCCATATTGTGGATATAATTATCTTATAGAACTCCATAAGATAATGATATCCACGATATGGGCTATCATGAGGGTTTTGATTCTACTGTTTGACCGGACTTACCCTACAGGTTTGTTCTAAAAATGAAACAAAGTAGCAAATTTGATAATTTATAATCCATTATAAAGGTTTCTAGTGAGTATTGAAATTAGGGTTGAATTTGAGTGTCAAGATTAAGGTCATTGCTTATTTTACTTACAGTATGTTTTTTTTTTTCTCTTGTTGTAATGTCAATGTCACTAATATATATGTGGTTTGTGCCAGAAGTGCCACCCTCGGCTGCTAATCAGTTTGCCTGGCACCCGAGCGGCGAGCTGCACCTCGGCGTGGGGGCAGGGAGTGTCCCCCTGGAGTCGGGCGGGGGAGGAGGCGCGGGAGGGGCGGGCGCCGGTGGGAGGCCCACCAAGGACACATCACAGGAGGACGTGGAAGTTATGTCCACAGACTCAAGTTCCAGTTCCAGCAGTGACTCACAGTAACTTAGTGATATGATTGTGATGTACTTTTATACATCAGAGCGGTGATTGTGTATTACAATTACCTCATGTAGATGTAAAATACAATTCAATATTTATTCAGCCATGTGGTATAAACTATGATAATACATTACAGAAAAAAAACATGTAGGTACCGTCGATGAACCATACTGGGGACAGTTTTCAAATTTCAGACTGTAAAATCTATTTTGAATTTTTAAAAATGAGATGACTAAATATGCAGAAAAATTGGTCTCCACTTCATAATAATTAATGTTGCAATAATTCAAAATTATAAGAGTAATGTACATAATATTTAAAAAAAAACACATAAATGTCTTAAGTTGCTCTAACCACATTTGCGAACACTTTGCGTTACAGGTGGTTCCATACTATCGATTACGTTTTTTTTTTTTAAATATACTCTGCCAGGTACACAACTTCAATGTTTTTCTTTGTTGTTAGGATCTTAGTTTCCTTCTCATAGGTTGTTTTAAGATATCCATGGAATGATGCTATCCACTGTGATCCTGATGTAGAGGTATCACATTCTGGGACACTGTCCCATGTACAGACCCTAGTGTGCTTTATCAATAAAAATGAGAACAAAATCACGAAGAATGCTATTGTATTATTTTTATTGACAAAACATTTTTTCAACGTCTCAATAGAGACGAAGTTGGGATATTGTAGAAGAACCAGGAACTCGAGGCACCTACAGGGCTTACGACCTGTCATCGGCTGGTTTACGTGATCATTTTATGCGCTTGCGCAACGTTACAACGTAAACCAACCGATGACAGGTCATAAGCCCTGTAGGTGCCTCAAGTTCCTGGTTCTTCTACAATATCCCAACTTCGTCTCTATTGAGACGTTGAAAAAATGTTTGTCAATAAAAATATCATTTGACTCCTGAAAGGGAAAAAAATCCAATGTTTGCGTATGTGCAAATAAAAAAAAAATATACGCTATTGTATTAATTTTCTCAAAAAATACATGTTAAAATATTCCACCTTAAGAATTATAATGATATAAATGCAAATACCATTAATTTGAGAAAAATGCATTTGAAAGTTTTAGTTTACTCCTCTCTCCATAACTTTTTTCAGCAAAATATTTATTTTTGCATTAACTAATTAATAAATTTTAATAATATAGATTAAATATGTTTCTTTAGTATTACGTTTTATTTTTACAAATTTTCAAAATACAGAGTGTCTACAGTTAGGTCTCTGTTCTACTAAACTTTATAAAAAAAATCAAATAATAGCATGAAACAACAACGTAAAGGCAGAACATTTAAAACAGAAAAGAACAATTAAAAAACAATAATTGAAAGACATAAAAAGTTTTTGTATAATTTGTAAATGGCAAGAAAAATTGAACAATTTTGTCAGCCGTACAGTGTTGCCAGACATTGAAAATAAAAAATGCTGAGTCATCCCAAGTATGGGTCATCGATTGTACCTATTTTTCAAAAATATATTTGAAATAAACAAAATAGCTTTTCTGTACAATTTAGTTTATAAATATTATTAATAGCGTAAAATAATTGTAATATTGAAGCTCTTATACATTTCTAACACTAAACTATTTCCTTAAAGATTATTGTAAATATGCAATCAAGTAGCAAAATAAGATATTATATTGTTTGGGATGGTTTATCCAAAGACTTTCTTGTCTAATCATTATGACGGTTTTTATGTGCACATTTTAATTGAACATTAACAATATTTCATACATACATACCATCATGCCATGTCCTGGCAGGGATAACCAAATGCCACATTATTCTATCTTGACACGCATCCCTTGCCTTGTTAAGATTCACGTATCATCTTATACATGTTCACCTTGATATGTGTCGTCTAATTGCAAAACCCGCCAGATCCAGATACGTTAATTTTGATGTAAATGCAAAAAAAAAGTAAATGACCTAGGTCTCCCTAGGGGTAAAATAAAAGAACTTCTGGATGTTAGACCTTAAAAACACGCCAGGTCATTTTTACCAATGTCGGCTGAGCATGAAATATAATACGTAGTGTTCATAATCATACAACTAGGTATAAATATGTTGTTGACTTGTCAATTACGAATACATAATAAACTTATTCCTAACCTCAAATGGCAAAGGTGTTGATAAAAATTTTCCTGCAACTAATTTCTATTCAATTTATAAAGCAACTCACTATCAGCAGACGGGTCGATGGCAGAGCGGTTAGCGCATTGGGTTAGTAATCCAGTGGTCGCGAGTTCGAATCCTGCCTCGACCGATTTCATTCACTTATAGTACAAGCATTTATGCTTATTGCTTTATATGCATTTATGAACGTAAGAAGATGTATATGTACTTGTTTAATATTTTTTTTATGGCAGGTTTTGATAATCAGTTTCGAATATGGTACATCAAATTCTATAACTTTTGATAATCAGTTTCGAATATGGTACATCAAATTCTATAACTTTTGATAATCAGTTTCGAATATGGTACATCAAATTCTATAACTTTTGATAATCAGTTTTGAATATGGTACATCAAATTCTATAACTTTTGATAATCAGTTTCGAATATGGTTCATCAAATTCTATAACTTTTGATAATCAGTTTCGAATATGGTACATCAAATTCTATAACTTTTGATAATCAGTTTCGAATATGGTTCATCAAATTCTATAACTTTTGATAATCAGTTTCGAATATGGTACATCAAATTCTATAACTTTTGATAATCAGTTTTGAATATGGTACATCAAATTTTATAACTTTTGATAATCAGTTTCGAATATGGTTCATCAAATTCTATAACTTTTGATAATCAGTTTCGAATATGGTACATCAAATTCTATAACTTTTGGTTTTAAGATTTCGTGTAACATGGATAAAGTATTTCTTAAGATTCTACTCATAAGGAGTTGAATCGGGGGGGGTGGTGGTATGTCATGTGGTATCGTGGACGGCTGACATCGAACCGGGATGCGACCGTATCGTGAGCATGCCTTGGTATGTGCGTCTTCTACACTGTGGTAGCGGTGCTAGGTCCGGTCACCCATTATAGGAGCATCAATGTAGTATGAAAATTTTAATTCCTTCAAATTCAAGTAAATTTATGTAACCTTCAGTGTTATTGATTAAGAAGTTTTTAGTGATATGTACACATGTAGAATTCATTTCTGACCAGCCCCCCCTAGACAACATGCAATTTAAGCTAAGCGTTATCTCGCTAAGCGATAGTAAAAAATGTATGGAATTGTTGGCTGTCACTTGACGTCACAGCCACCAATTCCATACATTTACTATTGCTTAGCTATATAACACTTAGCTAAAATGGCATGTTGTCTAGGGGGGCAGATTGTGGATTCCAAATACCTACATAATACCACAATTGTCTGGAATAGAATACAGCATTTTTTGTTATATTAACAGTTGTATTAGTTTAATACACCCCCTTTAGTAATTTCCAAAAATAATATTATATAGTTTAATTTAAATTATAATTTAAGAAAAAAATATCTAAGAGTGAAAAGAAGAATAATTATTGTAGGAGGGTATTAAGTTGTTTTACACAATACAGTTTGTAACTGTTGGTGAAAGTTGTGGAGGAATAAAACACATAACGGGTATTTTAAATATGACCAGAGGTCATGTATATTGGAAAAAAATATTGAAAATGGGTTAGTAAACTTAAAACTAAGTACAGAAAAAAAATTAATGCAGTAAAAAGGAAATGTTATGGAGACGTCGGTGGTTTGTGTAGTGGGTGCGTGTTAAGGCGAGTGATTTTGTTTGGTGCTGAGATGAGGCGCTGGTCGAGCGACGTCGGCTTGGTAGATGGTGCAAGCGGCTTTGGCTCGTGTGGCAGGATGTTGAGGCGAGAGACGGGCGGCTTTGGCTCGTGGTGTGGTGAGGCGATGAGATACGAGCGGCTTTGGCTCGTCGTGGATGCAGCAGACTCGCAGGCAGGGGTTGCTGACATCGTGGAGGACGTCGGATTGGAGCAGGGGCTCCGTGAAGCTGGACTGACGAGGAGGCAGTCGCTGTAAGCTTCGCCGGGACGTCCAGAGACAGTTGTCTCAGTGGAGCGCTGGACTCTAAGGCAGGAGTCGCTGGGCTCTGGATGAGGAGTCTAGCGGCCGTGAAATGTACCTATGCAAGGTAGAGGCGCGCTATAGTTCCGCGAGTAGGTATCGCCAGTTGTGTTGCTCGATTGTTCTGCCCGTGGTGTGAAGGTTGACGTCGCGACGCGTCGTAATTATTTTGTCTTCTTTGTAAAACAACGTAAAAATTTATGACGAAAAAAATAACACTGACATTGTGCACTTTATATTAAAATTGTCTTTAACACTTTTAACTTAGGTAGGTAGGAGATATCTGCCGAGGCGCAGACGTCCGTCCGTCACTTGCGACACAAACTGAATTTAAATTTTTTTTTTTTAACAAAGGTGGTGATAACTATTCAACTGTCTGTGGACTGACTCCACTGGTGGACTCCAGTTTACCGACTCATTACTGACTACTTCAACTCTCGAAAACGTCTTTCTATCGAATTTTGTGGAGGTGGTCAGAGCCTCAATCATTGGTCACGATAAGTAGGCTGTCCTAAGGGCACCATTGTTTGTCTTTTATTGTCCTCGAGATAACAACCAATTACGATCTTGGTTGGGGCGTGTTAAGTATGAAATACCCTGGCGTAGACCAACCCAACATGTGTTTAGAAAGTCAGCCTCGGCCGGGCAATATATCTTATTACTAGACGTTTTGGAGACTTAAAAAAATGTGAATTGGTTGTCTTCCGTTTCAAATATTAGGTATGTTCTTTTGTTGCATTTTAAGACAAAGAAGGATGCACATGTTGGCTATATCTTTAGAAAGAATGGTGCTTAATGGACTTGCAGTTGTTACATGACTATAGAAATGCAATAAATCAGGGGATCTATTCAGTTGGAAATTTTTCAAAATATAAATGAAATGCATTCTATAGTTTTGAAAGAATTATTTCGACACAATGTGAGCAGTAAATTATTATCTTGCCCCAAGAAAAAAATAAAAACCCACTGCGAACATTTTATAAGTAGGTATTATTGCGTAAGAATTAATACAAATAATTCGAACGCAACAAGTTGATGCTGACTGCTTAAGGTTTTTTTTTTCTATTTCTAAACTGTTGAGCTCTCGCTTAATGGAGTTTTACACATATGCTCAATTTGAAGTGTGTCCCTCATTTTCTGATATATCTGACACTTTCAGCTTGTTTGCAATTGAATTGCAGTAAGAACATGTATCATTGTGAGGAACTCTGAAAGATAGGTTATATTCAGTTGTTAAAATATTCTGTAATATATGTCATATGAAATTTGTACTTTATATTCTGTGTTTGTTCATCTTGTGATTCTGATGGAGACACCGAGCAGTAGGTAGCCAAGGAAACACCAGTGTTAGTTCTCGATGAGCTGCTTTATTTTGAGTTATACGAAGTGCAGCGATTTCTTACAATTTTTCTTGATTTAAACGAAGAGACAGCAGAATCTTGATGTTGTTCCCAGTACGGAGAGTAAAAGCGAACTTGCCCTGTGAACTATGCCCTTCCGTATTTATAGGGATCATTGGATACTCCCCTTTTATTGATCAATACGCCCTTTTTCATTACTCTTTTGATATTCATTTTGATCTCACCGGCAGTCAAAAAATCGCATAGCTCTCTGGGTTATATCAATCTGTTAAGTTGATTCTGCTGTCTCTCCTACATATACATACATGGTTATAAAAAATCTTATATATAAAATACAGGAAAGTAAATGGCTTCATAATCAATACACTAAAAAATTTAGACTACTTAAAAATATATATAATCTAAAGTAATAAAGCAATCAAAATGTTAGTGTATGTGTGTGTGTGTGTGTGTATGTGTGTGTGTGTGTGTTTGTCTCACGCCTTCTGAAAAACCAAGAGCATCTAAAAATCTAATTTAAGTGCGAACATGTACCAGTATACCTGATGCAGTGTCACGCTAAAAAGAATGCGATAAAAATGCTGAATTTTAAAAATATTTAAATAATTATTTTTTTCATACAAAATTTTCCAAGTCATATCTGTCAAAAAAATGTACATTTTGCACGCAAATATCTGTTAGTTTAAAAGTTAGAAGTAGGTATTTACACAAAAAAAATATATTTTGAAGTATAACTTAGCGTTTAAGTGAAAAACATGGTGAATATTTGGTATAATTATAATGTTTAACTTATTTTTAAAGTAAACCTTTTGTACATAAACGCCGCCATTTTAATATCTTTTCATACAATATTTCATTTTCCCACCGAATGAATATGTTCTTGAAAATAATAAACCTTTGAAATAAATGTAATTATGAAATAATAAAATGAAACACAAGACATTACGGCAAGTTTTAAGACATATATTGTAAAAATGTGTTATTTATTAGTAAAGATATAGGCATAATAAAATTGCATAATTTGTAAATAATATTTGATTTTTCTGACAATTTTCATTTTTATGGCATCGAACAAACCAATGTAGGTACCTACATATTCAAAAAATGTATCCGAACCATTCGATATTACTTACGTGTTCGAATCGTTTCCATGGCTACAGAAAGAATGTGATATTCAAATAAAATTTGTTAGGAATCGAATTTATTTAGAAGGTTGTTGTAGGCAGGTACCTACCTAATACTATTTACTTACAAATCAACAATAATATACCTATACTGATTTCCTATAGGAAAATTATTTTATTTATTTATTTATCAACCGTTTGTCCGATTATAATGAAACTTTGGTGAATTGTCGAGCGTATGCCCAGGATGGTTTTTGGATTTAAACTTTTTTCTTATTCTTCTTCTTCTTCGTGTATTTGGTCGTTTTACCTATGAAGGGGGAGTATCCTGGGAAAAGAAGGTCCGACTGTCCCTCCATCTCTTCACAGGTCTTCCAGGACGGGTTCTGCATATAAACTTTTTTCTTCTTTTTCTTCAACGTGTACTTGGTCATCTTACCTATGAAGATGAACTATCCTGGGAGATGAAGGTCCAATTTTCCTTCCATCTCTTCGCAGGTTTCTGGATTTAAACTTTTTTCTTCTTCTTCTTCTTCATCGTGTATTTTTGCTCATTTTACCTATGAAGTTGGAGAATCCTGGGAGAAGAAGGTGCAACTGTCCTTCCATCTCTTCGCAGGTATCTGGGTTTAAACTTTTTTCTTCTTCTTCGTGTATTTAGTCATTTTACCTATTAAGTAGAGCATCCTGGGAAAAGAAGGTTCTTTCATCTCTTCGCGGTTCTTCCAGGATGGTTTCTGGATTTAAACTTTTCTTAACCGACTGATGGGACGGGATGTAATGAAGGGAAGGGAGGCACTAAAGGGCCTGAAGGGACGGGAGGTATAAAACTGCCTGAAGGGACGGAAGGTACTGAAGGGCCTGATGGGAAGGGACGTAATGAGGGATTAAAGGGACGGGAGGTACTGAAGGGCCTGAAGCGGCGGGTCCTGGAGTCTAATTCTTTTTCTTCTTAATTTTATGTAGACCTTTAGGGCAGTTTTTATACAAACTATTTCCTATTGTCTAAATCATCTTCTTCTTCTTTTATGTATACATTTGGGTCATTTTTTTATAAAAATTATTTCCTTTAGTCTAATTATTATTCTTCTTCATTTAAGTACGTAGACTTTTGGGAGAGTTTTAATACAAACTATTTCCAATAGTCTTATTCATTTTCTTTTATGTAGACCTTTTGGTCAGTATTTATACAAACTATTTCCAATAGTCTAAATATTCTTCTTCTTCTTTTTTGTAGACCTTTGGGTGAGCTTTTATACAATCTATTTCCAATAGTCTAATTCTTCTATTAGGTGTATGTATTTTTACTTATTTTATGTAGACCATTGGAATAGTTTTTTATACAAACTATTTTTTATAGTCTTATACTTATTTTTCTCTTTTTTATTTAGTCTTTTGGGTTAGTTTTAAGTCTAATAGTCTATTGTGCAGAAATATTATTAACGATATGCACACTTGATGAAAATACATATGAAATGAATGGGATATGGGATGTGACGATATAACCTGCACTAGAATCTTTTCAATACTTTTGTTTAATTAAATTTAAACCATTTATATCATCCTATTTTGAATAATTTTCAACACCTAATATTTAAAGAATGGGGGTTGTGGCCATTACTGAACTCTTCACAACATTTATATTCAAATTAAAAACTATTTACTATAGTTCAAGTCTTCTTCTTCTTCGTTAATGAAGACTTTCAGTCAAATTGAGCAAAAATATAATGCACACTTGATGAAAAAATATAAAAACTAATGGGATGTGACCAATACTAGATCTTTTCAGTACCTACGTTTGTTTAATCAAATTTTAACCACATCCCAACATCCAAAATTACTAAATTTTCAATAGGTACACATTACAATTTGTTTTCGATGATAATATTTAAAAATGGGGGCTGTGGCCAAACCAATCTCTTTACAACGTTGATAAACAGTCATATTTAAAACCATTACGCATAGTCCATGCGAGCAGAAATTGTATAAATATTATACTTCATTCACACTTTATAGCAATATATAAAAAAAGAAAGGGTTGTGGCCATCACTTGAACATTTTACAATACTTAAACTCAATCAAATTTCAAACCACTTTTCATAGTCTGATATTGCAAAATAGTTGGGTGACAATATTATAAAAACGATTGCTTTTTCTTTCACAATTTTACATTCTTGGCCAACGGCGGGACATAAAAGCTAGTATTAAATATAATTTGTGAATTCAAATTAATGTTAGATTTATAGTGCAAGGCATTATCCAACATCCTACAAGGCTATTTAATTTTAAAACTTATCCCATTTTCAGATAAATACGTTTTTTGTCACTATCAATGATTATTATTTTTGCTTATTTGAATGCTCAGATGAACTTCCTGGCCAGAACATGCCGTAATTATTCAACATGTCAATGTCCGAACCTCGAGTAAATGAATCATTTTTGAAGTAGAATCTTTTAGATAAATTAAATATGTTAAAAAAATTGCTAAATATTTCTTTATTTTATTCAAACATCACGATGTCGTACCATATGAATAGGTATTTTGTTTGTCCGCGCATACCTACGACCAACCGGTGATCGCCAGAATCCAACTTTGTAAAAATTGGTAAAAATAATGAAATGCTTATATCTCTGTCAAATTTCAACCTATAAACGTCTGGTTTTCACTAAAATGAAATTTTTGTGTATTCTATTGATCTGTGAAATTATTTTCTAAATATAATTTTTATGTTATTTTCAACTCTCTCGTTTCGGATGGCGCGTAATTGTTTTATCAAACATATTGTAATTTTCATTTTTGCATTCAATATTTAACAATAATCCGTTACCAAAATAATAAATATTTGATAGATAAAGTAGAAAATCAATAATTAATTATAATCATATAATCTAGTACGCGTGTGAAGAGTGTGGCTGATGGAGAGAGAGAGATGGCATTTCACGTATAAGCTTGACACGTGACATTTGATTCCCAACACTTGTCGAGACTTGTTCGCTATATGAACATTGGCGGCTACATTCTGTAAAAATACATTTCGTACATCTTTTGGATATTTAAGTTCTCTGAAAGGTATTTAACGTTGGAATTTTAATTGAATGAATAATGATTTTGTCCAGCTTGGAATGACTATATTTATTTATATTCACATACACGTCCTCTTGGCCATTATAAAAATAAGGTAAAAATAAAACATAAAACTCGTATTAAACAACACAACAATTAAAAAGAAAACAACACAATAATTCATTAAAATACAAAATCTATCACACAAATCGAAATATTCATAATATGTCCCACTCCGATTCGTCTAAATTTATCCATCTGAATTTTAGTATTTTAGAAATGTCAAAAAGTTGACTGCATTTATACGGAACTCATTCCCTCAAACCGCAATATATGGTAATGAGTTAAGTTTATAACCTCATCTGGCATAGAGTTTGGGTGATTTTTATGTGAACTATGTTGGTCTTCGGGAGGTGTTCCAGTACATGTAATATGATTTTGAATATGAAGGAGTTGTGTAGGCGTTATTTCGTGTATTGCAATAACAGCCTTCATAAAGGTTTCGATGGTCTCCCCATCATAGCTAGATTTTACGATGTAATTAAAACTACAGGAATGGTTTAAATGCCCTCGTGGGCCATACACCCGCACAAGTCATGGTGTCTTGAATGTATTCTTGCATATGACGCGGCTACCAATATATGATGATGGAAGAATATATGTGGTACTGATGTCGTTGATATCAGTTGTTCCATCTATGTTACCGATAACAGCATCATTCTTGATGTACCGTTATCGCTCGCTTTCAATTTTAGCATACATATCAATGATGAATATTGATGAAACAGCTGGTGGCATCAGAGATTATTGTTGTCTTCATTGGCACGAATCATCAATCGATATTCTTAAAAGTTGATCGCACTCATTTTCTTGTAGGTTTGTGCACCTGCAAAGTAAAAATATTAATAAGACAAAAAGAAATTGTACAAAAAAAGTAAATAGTGTGTAGATTGTTTGATATTAAAATGATATCCATCTTCTCCTTCCCAAAATATCAATGGCTATTGCAAAGCGTTGTAAGAATGATTACTGTCTTGAATTGTCTGTACCATGTTATCTCTGCGTTGGATCAGTATATCTCGACGTTCATATGCATCGCCATCCATAACAACTGCAACTTCATTAACGGTTGGTGCATTGTATTGGCCTGTGTGATCTCCAGTTGATACTTAATTTGCTTTGATGACAATCATATAATTGTCATTTTGCATTCCATTTGAAACGGTATTGAACAACTGAATCAATTGGTTGTGATTTAGCAAAAACGGTTCCTAAGCAGCCACATTGGTAGAGTGTGTTTATTTTTTGCTCCTCATCGCCCATGTTTTAGATTTGCAAGAATTTTTGATCGGCATCAGGCATTGAGATTAAAGAACTAATTTGATACTCTTGGCCTTGAATTTTAAACATTGTCATTTGAAAGTAAGAATTGAATTTACGAATTTTATGCAAAAATTCTGATTGAGGTGTAGCTCCAGCCAATAGTGTTTTCAGTGGTTCTGGCAGTAAATTCAGTGGTAGCAGAACAACTTTTCAGTGGCAGAAATGAACTAAGGTAAAAGGTTTGGCGACTATTGCTACATCCACTCCCAGCTCAAATGCTGTGACCTCAAACAAATCTTGAGCAGCCCTCTTTCTGTCTAGGTTTATCTGCAGCACTTTGAGCCATTACTGCTTTGATTTACAATATCTTTTTCTTTTTGTGCTATTATCAAAGCAAGGTCTTGTGCGCGTGCACTCCTCCCTACATTTATTTGTAGGACTGTTCATCTCGGCAGTCTTGAGCGCAGTTCTGAATGGAGAACAGTTACCGCTTCCAGCCGTATGTCCTTTCATGTCGCACAGGGGGCAGTAAGCCTCACCTTTGCAGTCCTTCTCCATGTGCCCTGTTCTGTTGCATTTTCTGCAGTTTCTTCTTCTGTCTTCTCCTTAAAGCTCACTCTTAGGCCTCGCAGCGCGGTTACCCCTCTGCCGTCCCTTTCCTCCATTACGATGGTGCACGCCTGGTTCCCATCTTTCATTGGTCTCAATGCACGCACCTCTATTACCTCTCTGTGCTACAGAGTGCTTACACTTGCATTATGGCCTCCTTGATTTCTTCTAGATCAGCCGAGGGGTCTATATCTTTGACGTTTAACATCATTTTCCTTCGTTTGTCAAGGACCTTTACCTTTTTGTCAGTGATGATCTGGATTTTCTTGGAGATACTCTCTGCGTTACCGGAGACTTCAAGAATTATACCTCCTCTATTGGTCCTTTTGATCATATCAGTGTTTTCTCGGAACTCTTCCTTTAGTTTCTTTGCCGTTTGGGCATAAGTTTGGAGTGTGCCTTCGATCCATATTTTTTGGTTGTTGCTCAGCGAGCGTTTTGTTTCAAGGTATTTATCGTCCTTCATCCATGTCTTTCCCGTATTTGCCAATATAATTTTTATGGGTAGCTCACGAAATATAGCTGACACCATCTTCTTCGAAGTGTCACTGTCCATCTTTTCCGGGACTACTATCGTCACTTTATCGTACTGTGAAGTGATCAGTGCCTCTCTTGTCTTGCAGCATATTAAAGATGGTGCTGTGGTCCTTTGCGAAAAATATTGTTACACTCTCTTCGCGTGAGACTGGGCCATTTCTTGAGTTGGTGCTGGTTTTACGGCAGATCTTAATCGATCCTCTGCCATAGCACTCCACCATATCCACCTCCGTTGCCCCTGGAAAGTGGCGGAGTAACCTATTATCCATTTTCCCACGCTTTTCCGGTGAGACATCGCAGAAGCAGACCATTTTTTCTGGGTTTGCATATAGGGGCTCTTCTCTACTGAGAGTAATATTTCTAAAACTCTCGTCTGCCCATTTGTATTTGTTTATCCTCCATAGGCTCCCAAACAGAGCACTCGGAGTCATCTTTGATTATAATTAAACAAATTAATAATAATAAACAAAGAAAAATAAACTCCATGCTAATTGAAATCTCTTTCATTTAGCATTTCGTCAGTTCATTTCAACATGCATCTCTCCCTGAATTCCTCGTAGCTCTTCACCACGTTCGTAATTGGGTTGTATCTGTTCTCGTTTGGACTGGCTAATTCCGATGAGTTTTTGATTCAATGAGTTCTTTTCAGAATATCGAAGTTCGTTGCACCATATATTTTGCGTTGGCTGTTTCTTTTGTTAACACTTTTAAAGATAGTCAGGACATATCGACATTCCAGTAGTCTTTTTTGCACAGCGATAAAGGTGATTTAAATCTCTTGCCAAAAGGTAAGTTGGAATTCATTATTTCGAAAATTCTGTTCTGTCCTGATGAATTCTGCAGTTGATTCACTATTTAAAAAACTTTCATTCCCAGAGAATTTGAGGTAATCAATTGCATTAGATTATATTTTCCTTTTTATTAATCGCCTTCTTTATTTCAAATGCTTCTAAATTATCTAGCTTAAGTCCTTGACCATTTATGTGTAAAATTTTATCTTTTAAAACATTAACCAGTAATAATTATTAACAATGGATGTTATTCTTGATGCTAATTTCAAGGTTGGGGAATTACAATACGATACCACTGGTCTAACGGGAGCACTATCCTTATGTAGTTTTAACAGTCCATATAACCTTGGAGGGTTTGGGTTCATCACTATTAACTGAGAGTTTGATATCTTTTTTATCGTGTCACTATTGCAGTTTTTTAACGTATTCTTCAATTTATCTTGATAGTTGCTGGTTAGATCCTTTTGCAATGGATAAAGGCTTCCGTCTCTTTTCCCTTCATGTTTATGTTTAATTATCTCTGTTAATTATTTTGCATTCAAAAACATGTAACCACAGACTTGTCTAGTGAGGCAGTAAACAATTGTACATACCTACTATGTTTATGATGAGTATTTCCAAAATATAGTTATTCTTTTGTTATATATATATGTGGTATTAGAATAGTGAATAATTAATTAAACAAACCACTCGGTAACAAATCTATAATTAACTACAAAATAATACGTCTTGTGGCGTCTGGGTCCAGCTCGTCTAGCTTGTAGACTGACTCGCTCTCACTTCCGCTACCCGCTTCCGTGGCTCGAGCACTTCCGGCACTGTCACACCGGCCCACTCCGATCCCCACATATATATATGTGTAAAAAAAATGGAAATAAAATAATATCATTTAATTTCATATTATTTTTGTTACTTACTTACTTACTCAGCCTCTTCTTGAGTCCAGTATTGGACAAAGGCCTCCCGCTTGGACTACTTCCACTGGTCTCTATCCTGTGCCATTCTTCGCCATTCAGGACCTGCCACTTTTTTGATGTCATCGGACCATCTGGTCTGGGGCCTTCCCACGCTTCTGCTTCCCGTTCTTGGCCTCCATTCCATCACAATTTTTGTCCATCGTCCATCTGACATCCGAGATATATGACCCGCCCAACTCCACTTTAACTCCGCTATTCTTTTGGCCACATCCGCTACTCCTGTGTTCTTCCTAATCCATTCATTAGTTTTGTGGTCCCTTAGCGAGATATTCATCATTCTTCTTTCCATCGCTCTTTGTGTCACTCTTAGCTTTTCCATAATTTTATTAGTAAATGCGGATGTTTCAAAGCCGTAAGTGAGCACAGGGAGTACACAAGCATCAAAAACTTTTTTCTTTAAGTGGATTGGGATATTTGTAGATTTAAGAACATTAGATAATTTGCTGAACGCTGCCCATCCTAGACTTCTTCTTCCTATTTCAGTTTCTAAATTATATCTTCCCAGTTTCACGGTGTGACCGTGGTAGACATATGATTCTACTCTGCCAATATCTTGACCATCAATTTTTATGGGTTCTGAACCTATAGAGGACATAATTTTTGTCTTATTAATGTTCATTTTTAGTCCCACTCTAATGCATTGATTCTTGTGGTCTGTTAACATTAATTTAATTTCTTGCTCTGTATTGGCAAATAGGACAATGTCATCAGCGAATCTAAGGTTGTTCAGTTTTTATCCGTTTATGTTGATCCCATAGTTGTCCAGTCTAATTCTTAGAAAACGTCTTCTAATGCCAGGGTGAATAATTTTGTTAGTTAATCAATAATTTGAGGCATATCGTGATAAAAGTTAGTTAATATTTTACGCTGCGTGTGTCATCTTGAACCTTGAAACTCTACAAAAAAAATGAGGTGTGACGGTACCTGGAGTCTTGTAAGGGGTTTGTCGGCGTCGCATAGTCTCAGTCCCTGTGAGTCAGGGTATACCCATCTGCACAAACAGGATTCCTGGTGGATTTGGCAGACTTAGACGAACAGGTCACGGAGGCCGTATTACGACCCTTCCACCGGCTTGGAGTGGAACGGTCACTCAATCGGAAAATCGGGAATGGCCGCAGACAGACGCTATGCTTTACCGCACCATATATTGTTTAAGTGGGTAAAATGTCTATATCAGTCGAGAGCCAACTACGACAGGTAACGCGGACACAGGAACGAATATTTAATGCAACTCGTGTATACGTAGCAGTTCCAGAAACTATTGATGGCCGCGGACAGACTCGAGAGACTGTCAAGTTATTGTGAATTCCGATAACATTGTGTTAATGAATTACTTAAAAGTTATAAATGATATTTTTTTGTACATTTGTGTATAAACAGGAGCTCGCGGTAACAGGAAACAATTCAGGAAGCAGGGGCAACCGAATCATTTGCTGCATTAGGCGTACCCGCAAATTCTATTTCTTCTAAAAACACTCGAAATGTGTGTGCGCATACCACTTGGTGATCTGAGTAATGTGGTTTGCACTTTTCACAACTATTTTTGTGACAAAGATATCATCACCTCTTTTTCAAAACGAGTTAAAATTCTTCAAGCAATCCTACAATTCAATATTTCAATAATAATTTGATACCTCGTCCTCCCTTGCCTCCGAGAGGACGGTGTGTTATGCTGCATGTATTTGTAAAGGTTGTGAGGGATGAAATTGAAACTCTGTGACAATTGAAAATCTACCTGGCGGTAGGTATATTTTACACAAAAACAAAACTCTGCAAGTTATTGGAAAATGGACTAATTACTTAAGTATAAAACAAAATGATATTCCATCATACATAAGTAAGTTTTATTCGGTTGATGTTGACAGTTGCAGAGACAAGCAATCTTAAACAGCATCAAAGTCTTGTTATATTACACAAATGTACCTTTCTCGGTGTTTTTCACGTGTCTAATATGAGGGTGTTTTTGTAGCCATTGGGTACCTTCTCGTGTACTCTTTGTCCAATTTCAAATTGTGTAGTTTCCGGTGGTTGTCTAGGTTCCCATGTTTTCGTTGGTCTTCCGTCATTTTCCCGTGTAATCTATCATACGTTCTACGCACGACCTTGTGGTTTCTTACATAATCCTGATAGAATGTATTTTCGTAGTACAGATCGTACGGGTCATGAGTATTTCGATGTTTTCTTTGTGGTTTACTCTTAGAAGACATTCGTTTGGGGAGCGTCGAATGGAATCTTTCCACTATACCATTTGATTGTGCTGTTGTGAAATGTGTATTTCTTAGACATTATTAAAATTGTATTTATCTTTAAAATTTTTTGAGGTCACAAACACTTAAAACCTCGCACGCGTATGGTTTGAAAGGGGGGCCGAACGAATTCTTTTACAGTTTTACAAGTTTTCAAAGTTTTGGCAAAGGTTTTCTAAGTCGGTGATGGAGGTTAACTTTGCACTGACTAGAATAGGAGCGAATTTATTATGTAATCCTTTTAACTGATATTTTCTCTTAAAAGAATTATATTTCTTTGATGTTGAAGGCTTCTTCAGACTCTTCACTGTGCCTTTTTTTCCCAAGGAATCTTTCTAACGACATCTGTTTCGTATTCATCTTTACCAATTTGTGGGTTAAATTAAGCAAACACTATACACGTACACGTTGTACACTAAACACTGTTAAATGCGATAAACTACCGGCAAACAGATAGAAGAACTACACACACCTTCTCTCCACCGAAGGTACGATATGGGGTGGTTTGATAAATTATGTATCACTGTGTCCGTATATGTAGGGGGTATTTTGACGGTGTACTGGGTACCATAGTTTCGGAAAAACACTTCGGAAACCGTCCTCTCCATCGATAACTGGTCTATCTGGTATTGAACCCAGACAGGCAGCTGTGTAACTTGCCACACAGCACGGTACTTGGTGACTCGATTTCGACGCCAGAGATAAGTCTGCAATAAACACGCACCCTCGGGCGCTGCAGCCTTAAGTACTCTGTGAAAATGTTGTAATGTCGCCTCAGACGGCGCAAACGCCCCCGTGCCGGTGTAAAAACAAGCCCACCAAATAACACCGCTCCTGCTTTCAACCCAGGTTTCGGTCAGCGCATAGTCCGTTGGACAATTGTCGCTGAAATAATGTTCAGCGTCAGGGACACGCGCGGGGTCCAGTGTGGAAGCAGTCCGGATCATTGGCAAGCACCCCATCTGAAAATGGGCCCAAGTGCTCTTTCGTGCCACCCGCCAAAGAGCACGATATTTCGCAACCAAACCTTGCTGCCAGAGAAAGGCCTGCGTTAAGCAAGCGCCATCAGGCGCAGCAGCGTTAACCACCCTGTAGAAGCGCGGCAAAGTTGCTTCAGATGGTGCAAAGGCGCCCGTTCCAGTATAGAAGCACGTCCACCAGATGGTACTTCTGCCTTCCACCCACGTCTCCGTCAACGCGTAGTCCGTTGGGCAATTGCTGCTGAAGAATTGTTCTGCCTCAGCAATATCCGCTGGGTAGTGTTTCCTCAATCTGGCCATCATCTTCACTCATCTACATTACACGTCAGGTTATGTGTAACATAATAATTTTTTACTTATTGGCGCTCGGGTTACCAGGTTACCTGTTTTTTGTTACCGTGGTTACCAGTATCCCTACTGGTATGGTCTGGGTTGTGTTGCCGATCAGGTTAGATGAACCTGTCGGCGGTCACCCAGGATAGGTTGTGCCGGTCTATGTAGGCCTTAGGTATTTCAACCTGTTCGCCTATCCCCAAGCGAAGGTATTGTAATATCTGTGTAGGTAGTTACCTAGCACAGTACTACATACATATAGATATAACAATATAAGAATGAAACACAGGTAATTATTAAGTCAGAAATCAAAAGATAATGGATGGTTACTTACATTGATTTATTGAATATATGGTGGCTCTAATACAGTACAATAATTTACTTTATTTAATACTATTATTTTAATGGAAGACAATATCGATAATTACGCGGTAAAGGACATTCGATAATACCATATACCGGTTTTGGGCTCAGCATCCATCACTAAAAAATACAATTTGTTTTGAATCTTGGGGTGGAATTTCATTGTCTACAAAATGTATGATACATGAAACAAAAGTATTGGCAACCATGGATCCTTCTCCTTTATGACATACATATCATAATTAGTAAATAAGTGCCAATTTAACTTTTGTTAAAAGTACACTACACCAGCACATTATGTGGTATCTTTTTCACAGCTTGTACATCCACTGTACATATAAGCATTGATTTTATCAGATAGTGCTAGATAATTCTGTTTTTTCTTCTCTGGCCCTATTATTCTGTATAATATGTTCATCAAATTGTTCTAGTCCGATATTTCCAGATTTATGTGTCATACTGGTATTTTTTCAGTGAATATAATAAACCAATAAACGTAGCATACATT